>JANAVB010009999.1:22318450-22462211 GCA_029216955.1 Iris pallida | reverse complement strand
ATACTAAAATTATTTATTAATATAACTGTATAAATGAAAGGTTTTTCATAATTAAAATCATAAACTTAAAATGATAGCTAGAAATAATTATTATCTATATTACTTTGAAACCATAAAAATAGAAAAAAAAATGTTTTTCTAAAAATATGTACGCTCGCACATATTCGCACTCGTCGAGCAAAACGAAAAATAAAAATTTTGTGCACGATGTACAATACGACTACGCGACGTACAATACAAAAAAAATTTAAATCAGTACCAAATTTAATAAAAAAATAGTAGAAATTTAGGAGTTTTACATCCTACCCAACTTAAAAGAATTTTGTCCTCGAAATTAAGAATTAGTAGGGGGGTGAGAGGACACAAGGGGGTATCAATAGGGATTCAATGATGACAATGTTTTCATAAAATCATGTCGTAAGAAATCGCGATCTAGATCGTAGAAAAAAAAATAACACGGTATGGTCACGGGTAATGAATGAGGGTTACGATTAAGAGAACAAAATAGATTCGCTTTAATTAAGCGATTAGAGGGTCTTGATAGGGCCGCGTAGTTTTAGGATGAAGATATAACAATATCGAGTGAGAATGGTCATAGCCGTTAGGAAAGATAGAGAAAGTTCTAGTATAACACCTTCGTCCTTCTAAAATAGGTGAAGGCGAAAACAATAGAGGGTTCAAAGGAGGCGTTATCGAATACGAATACGTGATTCAAGGACGACCAAAAAAATTAGAAGGAGTTGCCAAGGCAGTCGCGGATGGGACTCTAGAGGACAAGTTTAGCTATGTCCCCATCCACGTAGAACGACAAATAAAAGCGAACCAAAGTGCACTCGGTTGATCAGACCATCATGCACCGGTTCTGATTAGACCATATGTTAGTGGACATGCCCAAATAACATATGTCTTGACAAGCTTGATAAAAGAATAAGCTTGTAAAAACTAGGCTATATTAGCATCATTAGTCAAGATGGTAAAAACATGGGCACGAGATATTAAGATTGAAAGAAAGAAGAATGATTCTAAGTCATATCCTGTGTTGGTCACTATACAGTCGTCCTATAATCTTTTTGTCCAAGTCCTTGGTTGACTAGATGGGTTAAGATCTTCTAAATTCTAGAATTTAAGTAGACTTGCTAAGATAGGTCGCAAGGACAAAGGGGTTGCCAGGTCATAAGGCATTCTACCCAACTTAAAGAATTAAACTAATGGTGTTTTGGGACAACTAACTAGTAGGGTCAATCTCTAGCAAGCACGAAGGGAAGATAAGAATAGGGATGGAGGAAAACAAGCAAGATGCAATTAATGAGTCAAACGGTAGATAAAATCAAGGAAAGAGGTCAAGTATGTGGATGAGATCCTAGACTTCTAATCCTATACGCAGGCTTGCTTGGTACGGTAAAGTAACCAAATAATTTATCTTGACATGCATGGGCCACCACAAAATATGTAACGTTCCAGTCCCAAAATACGTAGGACTAGGAACGTAGACATGCCAGCTGTATACATACGAAGTACACTCCAATATATAGAAATCTCGTATGAATACATAAGCTGTAAAATACAGTAGAACCATACTAATCTCATCCACACAAAATAAATAAATAAAAGATATCATAAAATGATAATGAATTGTCTTGATACAATATGTTGGGCGGAGACAAATTTACTACCAACAAAATAAAGAAAAATACATGAAAAATGAAATGAGTGGCGAGCGAAGCGAAGATGATCCAAGTGCAATCATCCTCGAAGGAATAGCGATGATCGCGGCTAGAGCTAGAACACCTGCAAAAGACAAGAGCACACACCTGGAGAGATAACCAGGTCCTCAGAGGGACGTAACAAGACACATAATATTATGCCATATAAACTGAATAAATATTGCTCAAATAAATAAGTAAATCAAATTATAACATGGTCCAATACGTACCTACTGAACGAGCGTACCATCTCCCCAACCAAACAAGGACAGGAGATGGTAAACTAATTCACGGTGACGTATCTTTCCATGCCATGAATCCAATATGGTATACGGACCCCGGCAAGGTTCAATACCTTCTCATCGAAGTAGTAAGTCACACCTACAACCAAACAAGGACAAGATGTGACGAACTAATCCGCGACAAGTTATTGTTCCAAGCAACGGTCAGATACAAGTACCCAAACCAAAAGTACTCGTACCTAACGGATAAAGGTGCCTAACCAATCTAAGTGAAATGTTGTTAAGAACAATCCTTCCTACGCATGGGCCCTGGCTAAATAGGATCGGCGTAGTCCCCCTTGGGCACCAGAGGCCCGATCAATAAGAGCATGACGTTCCGCAGAATCGTGAGTGGTCGTTAGTAATCATGGGTCATCAACCCCGTATCTCCAGCGGAGAGTCCGGGTCATAAGGGAAAGTGCATCGAAGCCCATACGTCAAGGAATTGTCCTTCCCGCCCAATGCCTACTCTGTTGTATCCACAATAGTAATCCTCTGTAACCGCTAAGTCAAACTAGCATGCAATCTCTATTAGTGGTTATTCCTATCGTACGGCTTGTACGTACTGGTGGCCAGCCAATCATGCACTTTCGTGTTCTACATGCGACACACAACTTCGTGGTACAACGTGTCAAGGCCATGAATGCAACACACAAAGGTGGTCCCTTAAATCTAGGTTTAATGTGTAAAAATAATACATAGCAGGAAATATAAATGAACAGTAAGTTCTAACAGATTATGCCATGTATCACAGTTTATTTTGCATAAAGAAAATAAGTAATGCATGAAATATGAACTAAAATAATTAAACAGCGAATGGCAAGGTGTCTTGCCTGGTAGTACGCCTGGTGTGCTGCGATAATCACGATGACACGAACTGCGACTTCGGTGTAACAACTACACAAGGGGACCTCTGATGGTGGCACGGACAGTTCCATTGGGTCCAGAAGGGTCAATTTAGTTAGGGTGGACATAGAAAGTTTGAGATATGTAAGAAGATTGGAATATGACTAGCGAGGGACAAGATTGATAATCGAAGATAATTGGTATAAATAATTATTTAATTACTTTTAGAAATTAATTATAATGGTTGTAAACTATGATTTTACCAATCACAATATTTAAAAATATCTTGGAGACATATAAAATATATTTTGTAAATCCTTTTAAAATTATACTTATAATTAAAGTCAAGAAATATATGTATTCAGATTATAAAATAATAAGCTTTTTAGAAAATAACATAAAAATATATATAAATCAAAAGCAATATACTTGTTATAAACTAATCAATATTGCTGGCCAAAAACCCAAATTGAAAATCAGTGTAGGGCTCAAGCCCTAAATCATATATTTTTGTTACTAAATAATTTTGGAAAAATAGTATAGATATATATTATCAAAACAATAATAACATTATGATAATAAATACAATAATATATTAATCCACTACTATTTCTAAAATATGCATCATATTATTTAATAATAATAACAAAAACCTTAACCACCATAATAATAATAATAATAATAATAATAATAATAATAATAATAATAATAATCATCTTCCAAATAATAATTATAAGGATAATGATAATAATAATATTATTATTAACAATGATAATAATAATAATAATAATGATTAAGATATTAATAATGATAATAATAATAATTAACAGAAAATTAATAATAAAAACAAAAATAGAATGAAATAAAAAAAATGCTGTGTCTTCCTAAGGAAGACGAAACGAAAGAAGAAAGAAAAAAAGAGAGAGAGAGGCGACGGGGGAGAAATAGTTGCCGGCGGTCCAGCAGCCGGTCGGGGAGCTGGAAGGAAGGAAGACGGAGGGCCGGCGGAGATGGGGCGAGAGGGTCAAAGGACGCGGGTGGAAGGCGGTGGTCAGGCGGCGGCCAGGCTCGGCGCGTTGTGAGAAAAGGGGTTTCGAAGGGGGCGGTTCGTCCGGCGTTCCCCGGAGGGCAGCGGAGCTGCGGAGAGATGGGGCGGCGGTCTGGTCGGCTTCGATGGAGGGCAGGGCAGCGACGAAGAACGGGAACGGCAGGAGGAGGCTCAGGCGAGGGCAGATCGGTGGTCTCCGACGGTGGTCGCGGCGCAAGGAGGCGGCGGTCGACTCAGGTGAGGTTAGGGTTAAGGTTTTCTTATGTGGCGGTAGCTGTGTGTGTTTGTTGGCGGCGTCTCGGTGTGGCACCGGCGGCTAGGTCGCCGACGTTGGCGCCAGTGACGGTGGTGGTGCGGTTGTTCAGGTGGCCGTGCCACTGTGGTGGCGTTGGCGATGGTGTCGTTTTGGTGGACAGGGTGGTTGATGGTGGTACAGCGTGGTGGCTGTGGTGTCGATGATGGTGGCGGTGATGTAATGAAGGCTGGGGCGGTGGTTGAGGTGGGAGTTGGCAGTGGGAATGGCCGGGGAGTCGGGATTGGTCGGGTCGAACGGGACAGGAGGAGGCAGAGGTTTATGATTAGAAAATTGATTGTGTCGGGGGTGTCCGACACGGAAGAAAATAATGTATGTGTAAATTATGGAATAAGATATTGGAATGACACCCGGGGTCGGACCCGAGGCCGTCACGACTGACACGGAAGGGATGGACACCGACACGAGGCACGTACATGTGGTGGAAATTTGTGGAGAATAGAATTTATGGAGGAGTACCTGCCTATTTATAGGATGTGGGAATTCCCAATTGGATAAGAATTAGGTGTAGTTTAAATCCCCTTTTAAATAATTTAAAATAAATCAAATCCAATCCAAATGCAAATCCAATTAAATCTAATTAATTTCTTTTAGTTTAAAAACAAGTGGGATAAATCAATTTTCAAATATCTACTATTTAAATCAATCCAAAAATTCAAATCACGATTTAAATCGTCACAATAATTTAGAAATATATTTTCCAAAAATACTGTTAATAATAATTTCGAAAATTACATTATTATTTAAAATAAACTAATAAATAATTACGAAAAATATATGTTTGTACAAATAATATTTACATAAATATACTTTTCTAATATACCATTTTATACTAAAAATTATTTATTAATATAACTGTATAAGTGAAAGGTTTTTTTAAAATTAAAATCATAAACTTAAAAATGATAGCTAGAAATAATTATTATCTATATTACTTTGAAACCATAAAAATAGAAAAAAATATTTTTCTAAAAATATGTACGCTCGCACATATTCGCACTCGTCGAGCAAAACGAAAAATAAAATTTTCGTGCACGACGTACAATACGACTACGCGACGTACAATACAAAAAAAATTTAAATCAGTACCAAATTTAATAAAAAAATAGTAGAAATTTAGGGGTTTTACATAAAGTGTACGATGTCTTCCACGTCTCCCAACTTCAGAAGTACGTGCATGACCCAAGTCATGTGGTTAGCTTCGATCAGTTGGAGTTGCGCGTCGATCTATCACACTCAGAGGAGCCCGTGCAAATTTTGGACTGTAAAGAAAAGACCCTGCGAAGCCGATCGATGTTCTTGGTTAGCGTGCTCTAGAGAAACCATTCAGTTGAGGAGTTGACGTGGGAGCTAGATTCGGAAATGAAGGATAATTATCCTTCACTCTTCGTCGACGAAGGTCAGACCCTTGTTCTTAAGTTTCAGGATAAAACTTTTTCTTAGTGGTGTATTATGTAGTATCTCACTCCCGTTAGGACAAAGCACTATGTAATAGGCTTGTGGCAAGTCAGACACGGTCGAGAACATAGATGGCTAGTCTGACTCAGCAACGAGTTTGGTATACGAAAACCATAGCATTAATAAAATCGATTTGGACGAATGATATGAGTACCGTTCCAACTAATGGATCGGCTACTGCTGGAATAAGTCCTAGATGCAGCAGACTGTATCTTGGCAAATAAACTCTAATGAGCGCTATGTGATAGGTCTGTTGTTGGTTTTCTTGGCTTTCTAAATGATTTGTTGCTTGGGTTTGATGAGTGTGCTTTCACGTCGATTTTTGAATGCGTCTTTAGGTGGGTGGTTCGGCCCCTTCTTTTCTTCTCCTTTCCGCTAACAAAATCTTAAAATTCAATGTTCAAATTGATGATGCTAACTGAATGTATGCTCTGCCACTAAAATCAAGAACTCGGAATAACTGTATCGATTTTGAGTAATTTACTCTGAAATTATAAGTTTCACACCAAAAAGAGAAAAGATAAGGTTCTAGAAAAAAGAGAGAATTATTTCATGATCTGCAAAATAAAATGAAATGAAACGTTGGTTATGGCATATGGTGTATCGGGGATTTTGGTGCCTACGGGACGCTAAATCCCGAACGTACGACTTTCAGGAGATACACTCTCGTACAAGTCAAAAATGATTATGCTACTTAATACTGCACACGCTATGCAATCTGTTTCATACATATTAAACTGTTCATGCATTTTTATGGTCATAGACAACTTGTGCACAGGGTTAGCTTTCCTCGAAATGGTACCCTGGGCATTGGGACCGAATCGGCCTAGGAGAAAATTATGAAATCGTGCTTCGGTGTGAGGCATTGCGAGACCTCCAATTAGGCTCACAACCTGGACTGGTAGGGCGCATCACAATGCTACTAATCGTCCTTCATGGTGTCGATATCACCAATAACCGCATATAATGTCTTGTGCAGGTGGTAAATATTATAACTATTTTATGCAGGAAAGGAGCACGGCCAAGGTAGGATTGATTGAATTTAGTTATACTGTTACTGTTAAAATGTGCCTTCGATATGAACTACAAATCATATAATTCTAAATAGCAAGATCACTTCGTATTCTATAATCCTTAATAAGCAGTATCGGTTTAGACGAGTGGGTTCGTCCCATCCATTAGCAAGTGTGCAAACCCCAAATCCCTAGGTGACGAGCGTGCTGCGGGAGCTCGAGACTACACTGAAGCTGAAGAACGGAAGGTGGCTCAAAGCTCTCATATTTTGAAGTATTTTGAAGCCCGATTCAGAACGAAGGCTTTTTGTTCAAATGTATAAAAGGGCATAAACGTATGGAGCGACAAGGATTATTTCATGGCAGCTTGTCGAGATTTTTCTTTTGTGTTTCAAAGATGTAGTCGCAACGGCAAATGTAATGTAAAAATAACCTTGCCATACTTTGCGAGTTTTATGAATGAAAAGCTAAATTCTTCCTATTCCGTGTCTTCAATTCTCTGCACTATTTAATTTCAGGTCGTTGTCTCAAAAGAATAATCAAACTCATATTCTTGCCTCGTACAAGTCTAATATAGACTTGTACGGCATCATGTCATAGCTTAGACGAATCAATTTATCTCGAGTCAAGGCGAGGACGATCGATTTGGCGAGTCAAAGCGTGACAAATGTTCAGTAGCGGTTACTGATACTAGCAATACAAACCATTTCAAGAAATTGATACTCAAGGTGAGTACAGTGTTCCGTTAACCCTCCAATTTCGTGTCCAACCTAGATTTCTAGACTGTCTTTATGACACATCCATCCTTAACATATGTGTCCAAGACAAGTTCTTCTGATGGTACCACAACTCTAATACAAGAAAATCAAGAGAATTTATTCGATCTATCAATACAGAGGAGATGTGGAAAGAGTATACCTACAACTGACGAGTCAGGATCCCTAGTATCGGATACCTTGTCCCCGTGTCTGACTCGATGAGGCTGGTTGAAGGATTCCACCGAACATAACATAGGCACAAATAAAAAGCAAAATTGTCATAAATGTGTGATCGATTTCGATCAGTAAAACCAAAGAAAAGAAGAATTTAGGTCAAGAAGTAAAATTAGAACTCACTAGGTTGGATCAACCTCCCCTTCGCGATCGATCAACCTCAAGGTTTAATGTCGACACAGAACAAAATACTCTGGGATCACGAACAGAATCAAGAACTAAATAGTTGATTCACTATACTATGGATTGAACACTGGAACAAGCCAAGCAATAAAGAAACTCTTACACCCTAGTAATAATCAGATCTTTTTAGAGAATCTCCTTATTGCTGAGCAATGGTGAAGATTGTACACTAAAATGATCAATGGTGCCACAAATTAAACATAGAACGAAGAATTGGCGAAAGAAATTAACAGAGGAAGGTGCAGACTCACCACTGATCGAAGACAAGGTCGTCACGCCTTCACAGAGGAGCTCGACCAATCGTCATGTCCGCAGCTTAATCGATCGAGGAGGAAGAAGAAGGAGCCGTGGAGATTTGGGCAGGGCTTCGCCAGGAAGGGGAGGATGAAGAAACTGGAAGCCATCGGTCCTATTTATAGCCACGACGAAGGCCGGTGGCCACTAGCCATGAAGGGTGGAGATTTACCAGAGTTAAGTCGGTGGGCTCGAATGGTTAAGATGCAAGGGGACTAGGTCAGTAGCAAAGAAGGTTTCAGAAGTATCTAGATCGATCGGCAAAGGGTGTTGCACCGCTGGAGACGTAGAGAAGCTCTGCTCTACATGAGCGATCATCGAGCTCTGAAACAAAGAAGAAAGAGAGGGTTTAGATCTGAAGTCCAATTCGATCGGGTTGGTCAAATAAAGGTTTGGGTTTAATACAGGGTCATGGGCCTGATCTGTATGAGCTGTAGGCCTATAATATGGAAGGAAAGCTTAAAACAAAGATGGCTGTAGTTAATCAATTATGGCTTGGCCGAGCAATAGGGTTAAGGTGTTAGATTAAAACTAATTGCAGAAGCATAAAATAAACTTCATAGACCAAATCAAAGAAGTTGAGAACTTTACGCAAAGTCAGACTCTACGCAATGCCCATTTAAAGACTCTACTGAGTCAGATTCAAGCTCTACGCAGAGATCAAATAGACTCTAACTTTAAGCGAGCTCCTTTACGCAAGAGTCATCTTCAAACTCTATGCGAGAGTGACAGGCTGTCCAGACTGCATTTAGTGCGCATGATACTGTTCTGACAGAACATTACACAGAAGCTGAGAAGATTTTTGCACCAAATCCAACGCTTGTCGTTTAATATGCAGATGAGCTACTTTACGCTCAATAGACCGCTTCTTTTATGCATGAAAGTTATTTGAGTTTTTACGCTCAAGGCTATCGCAGCTACTTTTGTGTGCGTAGAGTTTATTTGAGCTAGCTATACGCTCAAGGCTATTTCTTAGCCACTTTACGTAGGAAGCTTACTTTGGGCTATTTTACGCTCAATCTTTTCTGGCTATGTGAGAACGTGGTCTGCATACGTGGCTTTCATGGCACACTTATCGAGGAACGTGTATACGTGCTCTCCCTACATTGTTAAATTTGTGGGACACGTGTCACCATGCGTAGAGACCATAACTCTACATGGGACACGTGTCATCACATGTAGAGGTCAATTTTCAATTGTGGGTGGTAGTTACTTGCATAAAGACTCAACATTGACACTTTTTACGCACAGAAGGTGTTGTCTATAAATAGACTTATTTTTCAACAGAAAAGACAACAGATCACATAGAGATCAGAGCCCAGAAACTTTGAGAGCAAAGTGATTTTCTAGAGCATTTCTCTTCAATTTTTCTTTAAGAATAGAGTGAAGCAAAGCAGGAAAGCATTCGACCTCGCCATCAGTGCCCAGTGTGTCGATACCTTTCTGGTGACTTAGTTCTTCCAGTTGTTCATCTTCCAGCAGTTTTTTGTCATCATCATCGTGTGGCCCAAGGAACAAAGTGACCGTTCTCAGATCAGACTTACATAGCAATACTTCCCAGAAATAACTTGTACTTTTATACTTTTTCTCATTTTCTTTCAAAAGTCTTTTAAGAGCATTTTGTTAAGTAAAACAAAATAGAGACTCTGCTGGGGACGACTTTCTCCTCCGACAAGAAAGCAATTGCTCAATATAATGATGTGTCGATTGGATCGACAAAGAAGACTCTGGTTGTTCAATTCGACCAGACTGCTTACGAAGAAATGCTCAGAACTGGGGGTAGTACTCGCTGCTCCAATGTTCAAAAATCACGAAAGGTGCAAAAAGTATGGATTCCTAAGTCCAAAGTACCCTCTGATCTCCCAGTTGTCTCTGAAGGCAAGAAAATTCTTTCCACTCCTGTTGTTGGGGCTTCCGTCTGTGACGAGGCAGTCCCTACTTCAGTTTTGCGCCTAGTGCGTAAAGTTCTGTCTCCCGTCGGTGACGTGGTAGACGCTCAAGTCTTGCGCTCTACGCGTAAAGGCAAATCTCCCGTCTGTGACGTGGCAGATACTTCTGTTTGGCGCTATACGCGTGAAGGCAAATCTCATGTCGGTGACATGGTAGATAAAGTTCACAATGGTGCTTTTGTACCTAAAGTGAACTTGCCTACACGTGTGCAGTGTAAAAACAAGTCTTCTGTTACTATGACAGACAATTCCTTTAGTTTATCCAAGGAGAATAAAAATTGTGGCAAAGCTTCTATTTTACGCCAACAATTTTCTAGTGCTGCTTTACGCAAAGCGCCTAATCTTAGGATTACGCGCAATGCTGATGGTGTTCGTACAGCACAAAAATCAACTCCAGATTTACGCACACACCTTCAAGCGCGTAAAAATGCACAGCTTTCTGCCAATGAAGCTAGTAATCTTCTTTTTACGCAAGGGACTGGATATTTCTCTGTCCCAAATATAAAAAAGAAGATATTACCTTCTAATTCTTCTGATTCACGCGAGTTGCTTGTACAAAAGCGTAAAAACAAAAAATCTTCTTTGACAATCCTCCAAGAAAACCATCATTGTAAGTGTCATCAAATTGTAATCAAATGTTGTTGTGCTGCTACTAAACGATCAGTTTTTGACCGATTAAGCTACAACTTACCTCAGCAACAAAATGATGACCAAGAATATGAGTTGTCTTATGCATCAGTTAATATGGCATCTCATATCAATAGAGGATGACGTTCAAGACGTAATTCATCCTATACTCCAGGTCAGCAATGGTTCAACCGAATTCTCGACTCTTTTGAAGGAGTATATCAACATACTCGATCAAGAAGTCGATAATCTTTAAATATGCATTCTTCAGATTCAGAAGTTGGGGGTACCCATTACTTAGAGTTAGAAACTGATAGCGTTGATTCATATCTCTACACCAATCCCTTTGTATGATCAAGAGAGGTTGAATCTTATGTTATCGGAGAAGAACCAGAGACGTCTACTTCTAATACAGAACAATATCTTTTGGCGGTAGAACAATCGCTAAAGGACATGTTTGCTATGATGCAAAATATGCATCAAATAATGATGACCCAACAAACAGTCCAACCAGCAGTGGTAACACCAGTACAAGTAGCAGCACAAACTCAAGATAGTCAAGGGGTTGACATACCTTTGAATAATCTGAGTCAAGAGCCTGCTATCAATCAAAACTCCGTATCTCCTGATCCTCTCATTCCAGAGGATGTATCACCTCCGGTGGGGGTTATGGTACATCCAGCCACTATTCAATCAAACATACTCCCTCAAACTAATGAAGCTATTCAAGATGTTCGGGAGTTAAAAGCACAGTTTGAGGTTCTGAAGCACAAAGATCAGATCCAAAAGTTGGGGATTAAGAAACCTTATCCTCCCCACTGGAATGATGTGCCTTTTCCTCCTAAATTCAAGCCACAATCCATGGTATTATTTGATGGAAAGACTTCTCCAAGTCAATATATTAATTATTTTGATATTATGACTGTGCATCTACAGAAGAATGATGCTCTTCTAACCCGAGTCTTCATAGGGTGTTTGACGGGTTCAGCATACGACTGGTATCATAGTCTAGCCGACAATTGCATATCGTCTTTTGACGAGTTTAAAGTAATATTTCTCTCATGTTTCTATGAAGGAGGAATGGACATGAATATGTCCTCCTTAATAGAAATTAAACAAAAAGAAAAGGAGGATACTCAGACGTTTATTGAACGTTTTCGACAGGCTACTTTGAAAATGCCTCCTGGTATGCCAGATTCAGCATTGATTGATGCGACCAACCATCGCTATTTTTACAGGCTCCCAATTCATAGATTGGGCCTCGTTTATTATAGTAGCAGTTTCAGCTGAGACCAACGGTAGATTGGCTCGTGAACATGGGATGATCTTCGCCTCAGAAGACAAAGAAAAGAAAGCCTCTTCAGGCAACAACTCTGGTAATCGCAATGGGAAAGGAAAAAGAACCCTAGTGGTAAACCTTTCAAAACCCAAAACAACACCAAGTAATCCAGAGTCTTCTAAGCCGAAAGAAGAATACTCTTTCGATGACAGTGATATTCCAGAGATATTTCAATGTCTCGTGAAGAGTGGTAAACATCAGATTCCAGAGCCAAAACAACCTAATGAAGTAGATTTGGTCGATAATCCCAAGTATTGTATCTATCATAGATACATAAATTATCCCACTAAAGCTTGTTATGTCTTGATGAAGAAGATTCAAGAATTGATAAATGCTAAAGCTATCGTTTAACTAATGATGATCATACAGTCACAACCAATATAGTTTCTCTTCAATTTGGAGCTTTTCCTCCACAGCAAGTTCCTGATTGGGTTGTCCCAATTCCGAAGGCGACGATGAAGATGTTGGCCCATTGGTCATAGTCAAACCTGATTTTAATAATTGATCAAACTCTGTCTCGATATAATTACAAGTCAACTCAGATGTTTACCTACGACGTTTTGGACACTGCTCAACAATGATTATCAACAATGTTCAAGACTGAAGCCGTTTGCCATTCAGAATGTACTTTTTGCTAAGCAATATAATTTTTTATTTTATTGAGTCTAGGAATATAATGTACACCGAGTCGTACTGGCAAATAGGCTATCCGAAAATGTTTTTCAAAACCATCCTATTTTTTTACAAATGACCTACGTTTTTGAAAAACATTCTTTTTACAAATAGCTTCTGAAGGATTTTTTAAAAAGCCAAAATTTATTTTCTTCAAAAATGAACTGGCAGAACCCCAGGAGAACTCGGGCCGAGTTCGACAAGAGTTCGGCCAGAGTTCAGCCATTTGGAACGTTAGTGAACGTTGGGTTTTTGAACTTGGTCATCCTTCAGTTACGGTTTGTTACAAAGAGTTCTGTCCAAATTCTGTCCAAATTCTGTCTTTGGAAAAGCTATAAATAGAGAAGCATTTCGATCATTTCAGATCACCAATTCACTTTTAATCTCTTCTCTTCCTAAGCTTGCATTCTTCCAAAGAGTTCTAAAAGCTTTCATTTTCAAATCCCAAGCCAGTTACAATCCTCTAGTCGATTTGCCAGTACGGTACGGTCTAGAAGTTCTAGAGCGATTGTAATTAGAGGCTTGATAGAAGATTCAACTCTTCACAATTGAAGTTGGTCGAGTTCTTTATATCAAAGCTCGCGTCTGTAGAAGTTACAAGGACTTCGTATGAAAACTTGCAGGATTTTCTAATAGTGGATTCAACTGGAAGCTAGAGTTCTTCCGACTGGATTAGTCCTCACAAGAGGAAAACTAGTATAAATCTTGGTATTTGCGTTTGTCTTCTGATCACTTTTAAATTCTGTCATTTACTTTTTGTGTTTATTATTTTATCTGTGATCTAACTGCTAACAAGTTTTTAATTAGCAATATTTCGCTGCCTACTCTATTCACCCTCCTCTAGAGTATTCTGCTTTACGATTTCGTTCCTACAATTGGTATCAGAGCGGGTTATACAGGTAAAGCAAGGTAAAACAGCAGTTATATTCAATTTTATATAGATCACAGCTTTACACATGGCAACTGTGAAATTCACAAGTGAAGGCCAAGCCACAAACAGACCTCCATTGTTTGACGGCACAAACTACACTTATTGGAAAATACGTATGAGTTTCTTTCTGAAATATCTTGATTTTGACTTATGGTATGTGGTTATTGATGGCTATAAAAAGCCACCTCGTATAAATGTTGATGGAGTTTTAACTAAAAAACCCCATGATAAATATACAGAGGAAGAAAAGAAAAAGGCCAGCCTTGACGTACGTGTTATTAACACTTTATTTTGTGCTTTAGACAGAACTGAATTTAACAGGGTATCTATCTGCACAACTGTAAATGAAGTGTGGAAACTTCTTGGAGTCACACATGAGGGCACAACTCAAGTCAAAGAATCATAGGTCAGCAGACTTACTCAAGAGTATGAGACGTTCAAGATGAAGCCCAACGAAACAGTTACTCAGATGTTCGAGAGATTTGGATATTGTAAATCCTTTGTCCTCCCTAGGCAAAGATTACAGTAACTATGAAAAGATTTGCAAACTCCTACGAGCACTTATAAAGAACTGGATTCCGAAGGCTACTGCAATCATTGAAGGAAACGACCTCACTACCATGACACTTGAAGTACTCATGGGTAAGCTACTCACTCATGAACTAGAGCTACAAGACTTTGAAGAGCCTGTACCAAAAGAAAAGACGATCGCTTTCAAGGCTCAGCAAGAAGATCTACAGAAGATGATTCAGACAACAGTGAATCTGATGCTAAAGATCAAGCACTCCTTGCAAGAAAATTTAAAAGATTCTTGAGGTATGAGAAGAAGACAAAAGAGAACAATGGCGACAACAGCTGGTATCAAGATGACGCTGTCTGCTACGACTGTAAGAAGAAAGGACACATGAAGAAGGACTGTCCTACAAACTCATTAACAAGCAAGAAGAGCAACAGATACGAGAAAGGGAACCTGAAGAGATCAACATCTCGGAAATATGCCAACACCAGCATATGGCATGAAAGTGAAGCCAACGACTCAGAAGATGAATAATCAGAAGACGCTACAAATGTATGCTTTATGGCATCCGATCAGGTACTCTCTGAACCTATAGTTGATATATATGATGACTTCACCTTTGAGCAATTAGGAGAAGCCTTCAGTGAACTGTTAAGTGATTACAGGAAACTGCATAGCAAATATCAGACCTCTAAGAAGGTACTCAAAGAGTACAAAGGTGAAATAGGAAGACTTATCGACCTACTAGCTGAGGTTAAAGATAATGTTAGTAAGTTTGGTGAGCTTTCTTCTATTAAGCTCTTATTACACGAAACTACCAAGTCATCTGAAGAAAAAGACAAGGTTATTGACCAACTGAATGAAGAACTTTCTAAAGAGAAGAAAAGTCTTCAAAATGCACAAGTCAGAATGGAAGCACTCACTTCTGACTATACTAAGTTATATGACACTTCCATAAGATTGGAAATTAGGTTAGAAAAATAGCCTGAGACTGCTGCTTCCTACCCTAACACGTATCACTTACCAAAAAATCAGAACATTCCCAAACCTAACACTGTCAGACCTAACCCTATCAAACCTTTACCTAAAAAGGTTATGCCCAAACAGGATAATAGGTATGCTTTCTTCTATACTAGAAAACCTAAACCTACCAACCATGCACACCACTCAGCTTTCAACACTCAACATGCTAAATATCATTATTGTGGCCTCATTGGTCATATATCTTCTGCATGTAGAATCAGAAAGTTAGTAGATTTAAATATTTATGCATAGATACCGAAAACTAACCAGTTAGGACCCTACAAGAAATGGGTACCAATAGTTTCATCTACAAATTGTTTTGTAGGTGGGACGCCCTTCACATGCTAGGAGCAAATAGATCCTCGACAGCGGTTGCTCACGGCACATGACTGACGATGCTTCATTATTCGTAACACTGTCGAAGAGGAATAAAGAAGGATACGTCTCCTTCGACAAAAATTTAAAAGGGTATATAATCGGTATTGGTAATATTGGTAAAGCTCCCTATCCAGTGATTAAAGATGTTTGTCTTGTTACTGAGTTAAAACATAATCTGCTCAGCATAAGCCATTTAGCTGATCACGGTTATGGTATTAACTTCGTAAAAGATAAATGTACTATTATTGATAGTTCAACTGGTAGTACTATATTTGAAGGTATTAGAGAAGATAATATATATATTTTCTATTTGTTAGAAGATACTAACATTTCAGGTAGATGTTTAATGGATAAAAGTGATGAGAGTCATCTATGGTATATGAGACTCGGTCATGCAAATATGGATACTATTTCCAGATTATCCACGAAGAAGCTAGTACGCGGTTTACCGGACATTACATTCAAGAAGGATTCGGTATGCAGTCAATGTGAAAAGAACAAAGCTACTCGATCCTCTTTCAAGTCAAAAAATGATGTATGTACTACTAGACCTCTACAATTGCTACATATGGACTTTTTTGGTCATAGCAGAGTTGCTAGCCTCGAAGGTAAGCTATATGCTTTTGTAATTGTAGATGATTATTCTAGATACACGTGGGTATATTTTCTGACACGCAAAAATGATACATTATCGAAATTTGTCACCTTTTGCAAGAAAGTACAGAATGAAAAAGGTTACATGATCATTCGTATTAGAAGCGATCATGGAGGCAAATTCGAGAATGCAGAGTTTGAGCAATTTTGTGATACACACGGTTTTGTGCACAAATTCTCCTGTCCTAGGACTCCACAACAAAATGGAGTTGTGGAACGTAAGAACAGAACTATATTCGAAATGGCCTGAGTAATGTTAAACCAGTTTAGTCTACCCAAGTATTTCTGGGCTGAAGCTGTCAATACAGTTTGTTTTGTTCTCAATAGAGTTCTAATTTGACCCAAATCGAAGAAGATTCCATTTGAGTTATGGTTTAATAGAATTCCATCAGTTTCATATTTTAGAATATTTGGTTGTAAATGCTTTATTCTTAATACAAAAGATAATTTGGAAAAGTTTGACGAAAAGGCCGATGAAGGTATATTTTAGGTTATGCAGGCAAAAGCAAAGGATACAGAGTCTTCAACAAAAAAACTATGATCATCGAAGAGTCAATCAATATCACCTTTGATGAATCAAACGACAATCAACGACAATGACGAAGATCTCAATGTACCCAGCAAAGCACCAGTTGATCCTCCTAGAGAAGATCCAGGAACCAGCTACCTTCGGAGTCTGCCAAAAAGATTGAAGTTCACGGCTGATCATCTAAAGGACTTGGTAATTGGTGAGATTACCAAGGGTGTAAGTACTCATTCCTCTAATAAAGATATAGCTTCTTGTGTTGCTTTTGTCTCGCAGTTTGAACCCAAAAATATTGATGAAGTATGTAGTGATAATTTTTGGATAGATGCTATGCAAGAGGAATTAAACCAATTTGAACGGAATCAAGTTTGGGAACTTGTTCCCAAGCCTATTGATCATCCGATCATTGGCACCCAATTGGTATTCCAAAATAAACTGAACGAGAATGGTTTAGTGACTCGTAATAAGGCTCGACTCGTAGCTTAAGGATATAATCAAGAAGAAGGTATCGACTACGATGAGACTTATGTCCCAGTTGCGAGATTAGAATCCATTCACATGTTATGTGTATTTGCATGTTTTCATAATTTTAAGTTATTTCAAATGGATGTCAAAAGCGTATTTTTAAATAGTTTTATAAAAGAAGAGGTTTATGTAGCTCAACCACCCGTTTTTACTAATTTTAAATTTCCTGAATATGTTTTCAAGTTGAAGAAAGCTTTATACGGTTTGAAACAAGCCCCTTGTGCTTGGTACGATCGTCTAAGCACTTTTCTACTTGATAACGGTTTTTCAAAGGGAAAGGTTGACACTACTTTGTTTATAAAGTCTTTGAATAATAATATTCTTTTGATTCAAATCTATGTAGATGATATTATCTTTGGATCTACTGATGAATCTCTTTGTCAAGAATTCTCAAAGTGTATGCAGAATGAGTTTGAGATGAGCATGATGGGAGAGCTGAAATTCTTTTTCGGACTGCAAATTAAACAAACCAACAATGGGACGTTTATAAATCAAGCTAAGTACACAAAGGATCTAGTAAAGAAGTTCGACATGGAAGCAGCAAAGCCACTTAGCACTCCAATGGCGACTTCAACCAAGCTTGATATTGATGAACAAGGCAAACCTGTCGATATACGTAAGTATCGAGATATGATCGGTAGCTTACTTTATTTAACTGCCAATCGACCAGACATTATGTTTAGTATTTTCTTATGTGCACGTTTTCAAGCCAATCCTAAGGAATCATATTTGTGCGCAGTTAAGCGTATCTTTCGATACCTTAAAGGCACTTCTTCTGTCGGCTTATGGTATCCCAAAACCACGTCATTTGCCCTAACCGGTTATTCCGATGCTGATTTTGTCGGATGTAAGGTTGATAGGAAAAGTACTAGCGGCACTTATCATTTCCTAGAAAAAGCTCTAGTCTCTTGGTTTAGTAAAAAGCAAAAAGCATTATAAACAACCGAGGCTGAGTATATCGCCGCAGGACGTTGTTGTGCATAAAATTTGTGGATGAAACAAACCTTAGAAGACTATGGATTGCATTTTACACATATACCCATTTTCTGTGATAATACTAGTTCTATTAATTTGACTAAGAATCCAGTATATCATTCTCGTACTAAACATATCGAGATTCGACATCATTTTCTTAGAGATCATCAACAAAATGGAGATATAGACCTTGTATATATAGACACACAGAATCAATTAGCTGACATACTTACAAAACCTTTAGCGGAAGATTGTTTCAACTATTTACGTCGAGAATTAAAAATTTTAGATATCAATAATATTAATTAATTTTGTTTTATTAATTATTTATTCAATACTCAAAAACTGTTTTCGAGACAAGCCCAAAAAGAGTCTGTCTGTCACCACGACTACGGTCGAAGCGAAGCGGTATTTAAGAGTTCCCCGATGAACCTCCGTTAGCTGGAACAGTACTCCTACAGCTAATCTGAGACGGATGCTGAGTAAATAATATTAATTTATAAAATAATATTAATTATATTACTTTGAGATTTAAAATTACTAAACTTTGAATTAAGCATTTGAAACGAATTAATGAAAAAGAATGTGGCCTCTTTTGAATTTTTTATATATATATTTATAGCCAGGCAACCCTAGGCAAATTCGGCCCGAGTTCGGTCCGAATTCGGCTGGGTGTTTATATATACCAGCACCAACCCGAGGCCTCCTTCTTCTTCATTTTTCTCCCACATCCTCATAACAGCAGCAACGTCCCTCCGAACCCTAGTTTCTTCTCCATCATTGTTCTTCCAACCCTTGTGGAGTTTCTCGTCCAAACTTTGGATTCGTGCGGAGATCGTCATCCTCTTCGACATATCCAATTCTTGGAAGGTATAATCCATTCTTTCCACTACTTTTCAATACTTAGGGTTTGTATAAATTTTTGTAAAAGAATGTCTAAGTTCAATCCCTTCAAGAGGAAGAAGACCAATGCCAGTGAAGAGGCATCGTCTTCAGATCCACATACGGATTACCTCTTTTCTCCAGTACAATCGGACGATGGTACGTCGGATGTATTTTTTTAAAACTTTCGATCAAGCGTTATTATGGTACGCTGATTTTAATATGCGTACTATTTGTACCGGTTCGCCGATTAAGTGGACTGTCTTTCCGGATCACCGCCCTTACTTTGAGGCATTAGGGTTACAACATTTTATCACCTTACAATTCTCCATTGCCACTAATGCCATTAGACTATTCTACTGTAATTTTGTGTTAGACACTTTTACAGCGAGGACACGTGTCGGAGGAATTGATATCGAATTCACTGATGACATGTTAGCAGAAATCCTTGGTATTCCAAATGAAGGTGCCCCGCTATATGACATCACTGATTTTGATTTCCCCGATGGCACGACACTCGTTAGTTTCAAGAATGAACTTTGTGCGCCCACACGCGTTCTTTCTGGAAAGTTCAAGGCTAATAACTTGAACTTGTTTAACTACGAATTACATCGCATCATCTATTCCACCTTACTTCCAAAATCTACGTCTAAAGATGATGTCACTACACTTGAGCTTTCTGCTCTTTATCATATTCTTAAGGGGATTCCTTTTTCTGCCCCTAAGACTATCATCCAGATAATGGATAGATGTCGCGGGAGAGACCATAACCTATCTTATGCGATGCTCATTCTTCGTATTTTTCAGAGATTTGATATTGATTTATCTACTAGTGCTGTCGACCCCGAGCCCAAGTTTCTCAAACTTTCTTGTCGCAGCATTGCATCTGTTCCTCCACCTACTGCACCTACTCCTACAGATCCCACAGCACCTGTTCCTCCTTATTCTTACCCTATGACATTTGAGGGTATCCATCAGCACTTATCAGATCTGTAGTCTTTTTATGTTGAGACCTCTAAGGAACACGAGTTTCGTGATGTGACTTGGTTCCAGAAGATTGCCAACTCCTTCGTCGATCTAAGGTTTGCGCAGACGGGTCATTCTGCTAGCTCTCTACCTCGAGACCCTTCTGTTTCTGGCTACCGTATTAACGACGAGGCGGTTCACTCTCTGTTCCAGCCAGGGAACGCATATGATTGGTATCGTACCACTGGCGCCACTCCTCGCACTTCTGGCGCTGGTACTTCTATAGCTGGTCCTTCTGGACATATTGGAGCTGTAGCTGATGACATTGATGATGATGATGATGAGTTTTGAGATGTTAGATTATTGAGACTGTTACTTTTTGTCTTAGTTTACTTAGAAATGCTCTGACACTCCAAGATTATATCAGTACTCTTTTTTTAGTACTTTTTCTATTATGTGACTATTCATGGACATGGTTTTTGTTTATGCCTCAGTTTTGGCATCTTAGTCTATTTCAGCACTTTATTTGTTTCAGTTTAATAGTAGCACTATCTATCTTTTGTTGCTTCATTCTTTATTAACTGCCTGTGACAAATACATGCATGTGTTATTTTTCTATAGTCTATCTGTTTCTACCATGCCTGTCATGCTTATCTATGTTTATTGTGTTTCTTCACTGTTTGTTACTTATGCATTGATTGCGGGGGAGCTTTCTCTTATGCAATTATTTTACTAAGTGACAACGGGAGAGAAATAAGGATCTAACATTTTGTTAATACAGGTTATGAACAATTTTTTTATTACTATTTTGAATTGATTCCAAGCTTAGATGTTATATCGGCAAGGTTTGTCAATTATCAAAATGGAGGAGATTGTTGGCCCATTGGTCATGGTCAAACCTGATTTTAATAATTGATCAAACTCTGTCTCGATATAATTACAAGTCAACTCAGATGTTTACCTACGACGTTTTGGACACTGCTCAACAATGATTATCAATAATGTTCAAGACTGAAGCCGTTTGCCATTCAGAATGTACTTCTTGCTAAGCAATATAATTTTTCATTTTATTGAGTCTAGGAATACATTGTACACCGAGTCGTACTGGCAAATAGGCTATCCGAAAACGTTTTTTAAAACCATCATATTCTTTTACAAATGACCTACGTTTTTGAAAAACATTCTTTTTACAAACAGCTTCTGAAGGATTTTTCAAAAAGCTAAAATTTATTTTCTCCAAAAATGAACTGGCAGAACCCCAGGAGAACTCGGGCCGAGTTCGGCCAAAGTTCGGCCATTTGGAACGTTAGTGAACGTTGGATTTTTGAACTTGGTCATCCTTCAGTTACGGTTTGTTACAAAGAGTTCTGTCCGAATTCTGCCCAAATTCTGTCAGAGTTCTGTCTTTGGAAAAGCTATAAATAGAGAAGCATTTCGATCATTTCAGATCACCAATTCACTTTCAATCTCTTCTCTTCCTAAGCTTACATTCTTCCAAAGTGTTCTAAAAGCTTTCATTTTCAAATCCCAAGCCAGTTACAATCCTCTAGTCGATTTGCCAGTAAGGTACGGTCTAGAAGTTCCAGAGCGATTGTAATCAAGGCTTGATAGAAGATTCAACTCTTCACAATTGAAGTTGGTCGAGTTTTTCGTATCAAAGCTCGCGTCTGTAGAAGTTGCAAGGACTACGTATGAAAACTTGCAGAATTTTCCAATAGTGGATTCAACTGGAAGCTACACTTCTTCCGACTGGACTAGTCCTCACAAGAGGGAAACCAGTATAAATCTCGGTGTTTGCGTTTGCCTTCTGATCACTTTTAAATTCTGTCATTTACTTTTTGTGATTATTATTTTATCTGTGATCTAACTGCTAACAAGTTTTTAATTAGCAATATTCCGCTGCCTACTCTATTCACCCCCCCTCTAGAGTATTCTGCTTTACGATTTCGTTCCTATAGAAGATTGTGAATCTTCCACCAGCCAGAGATCAAAGTGAAGAATTAATGCCTCTCACCTTGAAAAATGGTAAAATCATGTGGGTACACCCTGATTTGGTACCTGAAATGGAACATGAAAGTAAAATTTTAAAATCCAAGAAAGGTAAAAAAGTCAGAACCTGCAATATGATTTCACATGTTGTTACCACAGATCATGATGTTTCTGATCATCTGTGGGATAACATCCCTTTGGAAGATAGGCTAAAGGGTTTGAACATATGCCTGCCGAGTTTGGCTCCTTCTACCAAACTCAAGCTTACTCATCGGCAATTGTTAGCAATGAATAGTGTCCCTTTTGTACAGGGCACAACAAGTTTTTGCTGCCTATGAGAAAGCTCCAGTAGGGATTTTACCTCATGTCCCAAAAGTCCCTACTCTTATGGCTACAGAGGTCTCTATTCCTTCTTCATCTGTTGGACCATCAGTTGGAAGTCCTCTACCCACTCATATGTACAGTCAACAATCAGTCCATCTCATAAAAAAGATGGGCTATGACTTTCAAAAAACGGAAGGCTTAAACTATGATAAAGGAATGCGAGTTTCTTTGCAAATTCAAGGTCAAAAATCTACCGTCGGATTGGGATTTGAGGTTCCTCATAAAAATCCTCATAAGAAGAAGACTAAGGGAAAGAAGACTAAATCCTGTAATACGGTACTTCATTCTCCTGAGTCTGAAGAAGAAACTTTTGTTGGTACAAGATCTGGCAAATAATATCACAAAGATTATGAGGGAACTTCTAAAGAAGCAGATGATGTTGCTGAAATACTGCCAACTCAGTCATCTTCTGTTCCTGCGGAGGCAAGGCCTTCTAAACCCCCAGTGGTTGAAAAAGAAAAACAGAAGGCAGTGCGTTTCGACGTCCCGTTGAAGTCTAGTTCAAATCAAGGGTCAATGAAACCCTATAAATTTGACATCCTAGCTCAGTTAGCCAATACTCCGGCTAGGCTCTCTATTTTGAGTTACTTCGTCTTTCTAAAAAAAGTTGAAAAACTTTGAGTGAAGCTTTGCTACAGGCAGATTCATGCTTAGCTCAACTCAAAAGTCCTGACAATATACCAGTGTCGTATCCTCAATGTCACGGTGTGATGGAATCAATTCTTAATATTACTTTCACACAAGAGGATATGTTGTTAAAGCATAATCGACATGACAGGCCTTTGTGTTATACAGGGTATATTGATTATACTGAAATCGACATGATTTATATTGATCCTGGGTCTTCTATTAGCATTATTCTTCAAAGTATGCTACGACCCTCGAGGATTCCTACTAGTAAGTTGACTTATACTAGTACGATAATTGTTGGTTTCAATTCTGGAAAGAGTAAACCATTGAGGAAGATTCGTCTGAAGATTTAAATAGGTGATCTTCGAACTATGGCGACCTTTTATGTTATCAACTCAGATGTATCTTACAACGTCCTACTCGAAAGATCATGGATACATGAGCATAATATTATACCTTCAACTCTCCACCAATGCTTCAAGTATGTGGATTCTCAAGGGATTGTGAAGACTGAATTTGCAGACATCAATCCTTTTAAGGGTGTTGAAGCCTATTTCTCTGATTCAATACTCTATAAACAGGAGCACGTGAAGGAAATATCTGATATGGCTGAAGATTGGTCGCCTGCAGAAGATCAATCTATTTTAGAAGATCCTTCAAAAGATCAACCTTTGATGATTAAAGTTAAAGGTCGAATTCAATCCCAACCTGTCAATGATGAACCTTTGGTGATTAAAGTCAAAGGAAGAACTGAAGCTACGTCTGATGAAGCTGTGAGGATTCCTGTCAAAAATTGGGTTCAAGCCAACACTAGTGATCAGCCCCTCGTGATCAAAGTCAAAGGACGTACTTTTTGTGCAACTGATCCAGAACTACAGGTTATCAACCTTGGCAAGTCTACGCTGAAGACGGATGACGGTCCGTTAATGATTAATCCAAAGCGTAGTAGTCAGTCTGTAAATGATATAAATATTGATCACTCTATATTCTCTTATTTTAATGAAGATTTTCTTTTGGAGTATATGGCTGTCAAATTTATTGAAAGAATGACTTTATCTGCTGATAATCAAAGTCGTTAACATAAAACTGACATAAATACAGAGAAAATCTTGTATATTAATCATAAAGAGAATTCTTTTACTCCTCATATCGATGTTGGACCCTATGCTCAGAGGTTCCTAACATCTTCTCCTTATCTTCTACCTGTAGTCTCATCATCACAAGCTTGTGTAACTTATAGACGTCACGAAGAATCTTATTTTGTGATCCCGTTTAATAAGAAAAACAAGCGTCAAATTGTGTTTGGCTTGGCTAGAAATATCCCTGTTATTCAGACAAATAATCTCGTAGAGAAAAATAAGGAAAAAATCAGAATTGACAAATATAGTCAATAATCTCTTAAGATTATCCAGAATATGGGATATGATTTGAAAACATGCTAGGTCTCAACCAAGGCAAAGGTAGACGATTACCGTTATGTGGTGATCCGTTATATCTACGAACTCGTCATGGGTTGGGATACGATCCATCTCACATATTTAATGAAGATATACCAGAAGAATTTTATTCCAGTTCTTCACAATCCTCAGGTTCTGAAGAAATCCAGTTTATTAAATTTGATACATTCCACATGTTTAATGAAGATATGGAAAAAGAATTTTCTTCCAGTTCTTTACAATCCTCAGATTCTGAAGGAGTCCAGTACGTTGAATCTGAGCGCGTCTTTTCAGTCAATATGGTTCAAACCGATAGTGAATCTGAACTATTTAAAAATGATCCATGGGCACAACAAATGGACACTCAGTAGGAGCTTCGATTTGAATAATGACAGCCACCCATAGAAGATGAAATTGTCCAGATTGATGTTGGAGATGAAACTACGTCTAAGCCAATATTTATCAGAAAAAAACCTTTCTGAAGATGAAAAAGAAGAGTTGATAAAGCTGATAAAAGAATATATTAATATTTTTGCATGGAGTTATGAGAATATGTCGGGTCTGGATCCCAAAGTAGCTACTCATAAACTCAATATTCTTCCTAATGCCAAACCTGTGAAACAACATCAACGGCATTTTCGACCAGATATGATGGATGTAATTGAAGCATAAGTCAAAAAGTTGATTACATGTGGCTTTGTCCGTGAAGAGCAACACCCAGATTGGGTTGCCAATATTGTTCATGTCATGAAGAAGAATAGAAAAGTTCGAGTTTGCATAGATTTTCGAGATCTAAATGCAGCTTGTCCAAAAGATGATTTTTTTTACTTCCAATCACTGATGTAATGATTGACAATACATGTGGTTTTGAACGCATGTCTTTCATCGACGGATTTTTAGGATACAATCAAATTAAGATGCATCCAGGAGATGAAAAACATACTGCTTTCCGTACACCCCTTGGAGTTTATTGCTATACAGTTATGCCTTTTGGTCTGAAAAATACCGGGGCTACCTATCAAAGAGCCATGAGCAATATATTTCAAGAACATATGCAAAAAATAGTTGAATGTTACGTAAATGATATCGCTGTCAAAAGTCGATTAAAGGATGATCACATTCAAGATTTGAAGACAGTGTTCGAGTTGATGCGTCCACATCAACTAAAAATAAACCCTACTAAGTCTTTCTTAGGGGTTTCCAGTGGCAAGTTCTTGGGATTTGTCATTACTTCTTAAGGTATTCATGTTGATCCTGATAAGGTAAAAGCAATTCTTGAAATACGTCCTCCACGTAATCTGAAAGAACTCCATGGCTTTCAAGGTCGCATTGCTTATATCAGGAGATTTATATCAAATCTCTCTGGGAGATGTCAACCTTTCTCTCATCTATTAAAGAAAGGTATATCATTTGTTTAAGATGAAGCATGTCAAAAAGTCTTCAATGACATCAAGCAATACCTTACAAATCTACCTGTTTTAGTACCCCCAGTAGTGGAAAGACCATTTTTGTTGTATGTTCGAGCATTAGATCATTCTCTTGGTGCTTTTCTTGCACAAAAAAGTGATAAAGGATCATGAATATATAATTTATTATCTCAGTCGAATGATGGTTGGGGCTGAACATAGGTATACTCCTGTGAAAAAGAATGTCTAGCCTTGGTTTTTGTCATTCAAAAGACACGACATTATGTGTCAGTATAAACTATTCATGTCATATCCAGAATAAATCCTATTCGGGTATTGATGAGAAAGCCGAGTATCCTTAACTCCCGGTTAGCCACCTGGGCAATGTTGCTTACTCCCTATGATATGGTCTATATACCTCAAAAATCAGTGAAGGGTCAAGCATTAGCTGACTTCTTAGCAGCTCACCCTATACCTGAAACTTCCAAGCTATATGAAGATATTCCAGATAAAGTCGTAGATTGTAATATGATTTTAAGGGATGATATTTGGCAGCTATACTTTGATGGAGCATCACAAGTTGGGCCTAAAGGCAATATTGTCTTCGGAGTAGGCATTGCCTTGGTCTCTCTTGATAAAATGGTTATATACCGTGCTTATTCCTTTAATGAACCATGTTCTAATAATGTGGCAGAATATAAAACTCTGCTAATTGGTCTTTAAGTAGCAAAACAATTGGACATTGAGTTCTTGGAAGCTTATGGAGACTCTCAACTGATTGTCAATCAGGTCAGAGGGACATATGAAGTCAGAAATCCTAACCTCGTTCCCTATCATCAAGTGGTAATCGAATTGGCTCTTTCATTCAAAGGATTCTTCATTGAATTCGTACCACGTTCTCAAAATTTGGAAGCTGACGCTCTTGCTAGTCTATCTGCAGACTTAACAGTTCCAATTAGAAGACAAAACACCATTACTTTGTTGAACAGAGATCTATTATGTGTCAAAAAAATTTGCATATCGAACAGAGTTATACTACTGAATCAAATTCTCAGCAAAGGGATTGGAGAAGTCCATTTATTGATTATACGGTCTATAGGATTTCACCTGAAGATCCAAAAGAAGCTGCATCAATCAAAAGATGATCATTCCGATTTTACTATAATTCTTCTTTATATATGTTATATCGTCGTTCTTATGATGGACCTCAACCACCAACTAGTTCTCATACAACTAATAAGCCAATTTCTAATCCTAATTCAAGTCTTTGGGTTACTAGAATGCTTACAAAGAAACATGCTCCATTTTAGACATATTTTATTAGATCTGTGGATGCAGAAGGTCGGCCAAAAGCTAGTTGCAAATATTGTAGAAGAGAATATCACTGTCATAGTAAAGTAAATGGAACAACTAATATGAGAAATCATTGTAATGCATGTCCGATGAATCCAAAAAATTATGATCCCAATCAATCAATACTCAACTTGCAACCAAATACAAAAGACAAGGATAAACTACTCACTAGTTAAAAATTTAATTAAGGTGATGTGAGAAAAGCCTTGACGCACCTGGTTATTGTTGATGAGCTTAAGTTTCAAATTGTGTAGTGTGAAGGCTTTAGACACTTTCTGAGTGTTACGTGTCATATCTCTCGTATTCCATCAAGATGGACCATGGCATGAGATTGTTATTATATTTACTCTATTGAAAATAATAAGTTGAAAGCATACTTGAAAGAGTCTAAGCAAATTGTTTGCCTTACAACGGATTCATGGACATCATTGCAAAAGATAAATGATATGTGTTTTACCGTATATTTCATAAATAAAGAATGAGAATTGAAGAAAAAAAGTTATAAATTTTTGTCAAATTTCTAGTCACAAAGGGGAGGCCATCAGGAAAGAGGTTGAACAGTATTTGCTTGAGTGGGGTATTGATAAGGTATTCACCATCACAATTGATAATGCTAGTTCTAACGATGTTGTTATTTTTTATTTGAGCAAGAAGATCCAAAAATGGGGATGGGAGTAACGTAGATGATGATGATGATGATGATGATGAAATTGATGATTTTAGTATTTTGGGATGGTGGAAGCTTAATTCTCCCCGTTTTCCTATTCTCTCAAAGATGGCTAGGGATGTCTTGGTCGTTCCCATATCTAACGTGGCTTAAGAGTCCGTTTTTATTACGGGTGGTCGTGTTCTTGAGGCTTATAGAAGCTCTTTGACTCCAATAATTGCTCAACACTTATTTGTTTTCAAGATTGGTTTAGGCTCCTTACGATCGATCCATCGTATCTATTATTAGAGGGGACTTTGAAGACGTGTATAAAGTTGAAACGAGCAATATGTTTGATTTTGAAATTGTATTACATTACTTTTATATCTTTTTGTGTGTTATAACTCCTTCGTTGATCACTCTTTCATTTAGATTTGGGTAAATTAACGGTGGATTCAACTTTAAAAAGCGAGGTTTGAATATGTTTGCTCTTTAAAATATGAGTAATTTTTTGGGTCCACAAACTTTTATGTTTGAGATATGATATTTGTAATATTTTCTCAGAAACTTTTTGTGCTATACTTGCACATTATGCTTCTGATATGCACATTATGCTTGGCTTCTGATCTAGAGAAATGTTCTGGATTATAGTGGATACATATATTCTGTCTTATACTTCTGAACATGTTCTCTACTTCTGAACGTAGTCTTATGCTTATGATCTGGAACAATGTTCTGTCTTATGCTTCTGGATTTATGATATGGAAACATGTTCTTTGCTTGATTTAATCTCTACTATTGTATATACACTTGTCTCATATCATTGTTGGATTTATTCTGTTGTGTAGTGGCGAGATACTTGTTGCAACCATTGGTGAGGCACTCGATGCAGCCAGTGGCGAGACACTTGTTACAAGGAGTGGTGAGATGATGATTCGTTTAGTATTTTTCAGTTACTAATTTTTTTGATAAGATTTAGCGATGATGTGTAACGCCCCAGTCCCAAAATACGTAGCACTAGAAACGTAGACATGCCAGCTGTATTCATACGAAGTACATAGCCCTCATATGGATACATAAGCTATAAAATGCAGTAGAACCATACTAATCTCATCCACACAAAAATATATGAATAAATGATATCATATAATCAACCATGAAATTGCCATTTGGTACATGTAGTTGGGCGGAGACAGATCCATTACCAACGATAAAAAGAAATACATAACAAAAGAAAGATTTTATGGCGAGTGAAGCGAAGACGATCCAAGCGCAACCATCCTCGAAGAAATAGCAATGGTCGCGGCTAGAGGTAGAACACCTGCGAAAGACAATAGCACACACCTGGCGAGATAACCAGGTCCTCAGAGGGACGTAACAAGACACATAATATCATGCCATAAACTGGGTAATAAAAGCTCAACAAAAGAGTATATATACTAAACAAATAAAGGTCCTTAACCATTCTAGGTGTAGATGCATTTTAAAGACAACGTTCCACACAAGGGCTCTCGAAGCTAGAAATACGGCGCATTAGCGTTTCAACCAAGGCACTAGTGGCGTCTAGAGAAAAATAAATGCACGGCCCATTAGCACTCGAGCGAGAACTAAGGGGCATCCAGAGAAAAATAAATGTACGGCCACTAGCTCTTGGGTGAGTCACTAACGGCAGCTAGAGGAAAGTAAATGCACGGCACATTTGTGTTTCAACCGAGGCACTAGTGGCATCTAGAGAAAAGTAAATAAATGCACGGCCACTAGTCTCTCGACTGAGTCACAAATGGCATCTAGAGAAAAGTAAAGGTGTGAAAGCCCCTGCACCTAATAACTGTCTTCACCCTCCCGATGCACTATTCGTGCTGAATCCACATCACGACATTCCTAATAACTGCTAAGTCGCTAAGTCTTCTAGACAACCATAACTATTTAGCAGTTATTGCCTATCGCACGGCATGTGCGCACCGATGGCCAGTCGATACGTACGTCCGAGATCTATATGAGACTCGTGACTCGTGATACACAAGTGTCGGGCCAATGAATGCGACACAAACAAAGGTGGTCCCTTAACTCTAAGCCATATGCAACTAAAATATAATAATTTGCAAGTACAATTTATATTTTCTAGAATAAGTAAAAACATGCATGATATTGAGCAAGGAATTAAACAGTAAAGGCAAGGTGTCTTGCCTGGTAGAGCACCTGGTGTGCTGCGATTATCAAGGTGGCGTGAACTGCGACTTCGGTGCAACAACTATGCAAGATGACCTCTGTTGGTGGCACGAATAGTTCCACTTGGTCCAGAACGGTCAAATTGGTTAGGGTCGACACAAGGTAGTCTTGATTTGGTGAGGGAATAGGAGAAAGGGAATTAGTCATGGGCTGTAGGAAAATCGAGAAGTTAAAAATATAACATATATACAAATTTCGGAATATATTTACAATACTTAAAACTAGTTTTTCACGAGTCAAAATATTCATAGAAAAAAAAATATTTAAGAAAAATCGTTTTGGCAAACATTCTAAGTTGTACAATTATAGTTTTAAGTAGAAACTATATTTCGTTTAAAATATTGTTAGGTAATTACAAATTAATTCTAAAAAATTTTATAGGCAAAAACTCATTTTGTAATTTTTTTCTGGTCAAAACTATATATGTAAATAAATATATATATATATTTGGCCAAAAGACATAAATAATATACTATAAGAAAATATGATTATATAATTAGAAATATTTCGATATATTTAGAACCAAATAACAATATTGGTATGAATGGAAAGAATAGTGATTACTGATAACAAAATATATAAAAGATATTGATAATAATAAATACCAATCTACCTTTAACTTACTAATATTAAAATCCATCTGTATATATATAAAACATATACCCTTTTTATTATAAAATAATAATAATAATCATCATAAAACTACTAATAATAATAATAATAACAATAATAGAAAATAATAATAATAATAATACTAAATAATAATCATCCTAATAATAATGATAATAATAATAATAGAATTAATAATAATAATAATAATAGTTATAATAAAAAAATAATATAGCTTGTCCCTTTTAATTATTAATAATAATAATATAATAATAACAAAATCCTAAAATATCATACAACTACTTCATTCCCCAAAATTTTCTTATTCAGAAGAGAGAGAGAGAGAGAGGGGAAATGTGAGGGAGAGAGAAAAGAGGTCGGGGGAAAAAGCTCGGCCGAGCTTCGTCGGCGTGCGGCGTGGAGAGGGCGGTGAGGAGGCTGGGCGTGGAGGCGGAGCGGAGTGGGAAGAAGCGGAGACGAGAAGAAGAGGATGGGGGTTTCTCTGGGCGGCGGCCAGACTGACGCGGTGGCGGCTCGCCGGGCGCTGCTCCGGCGTTGAGTGGCGGAGAGAGGAAGTCGGGGGAAGAGGAAGAAGAGGCGGAGGAGTGGGGGTTCGGTGGCGCAGGCGGCGCGCTCGCCGACGCGGGCGGCAAGGGTGCTGGCGCTCGGGAAGAGGGCGGCACCGGAGTGAGCGGAGCGAAGTGGGTTTTTGGTGCTCGGCGGCAAGGGCAGCGCTGACGGAGGGTTGGCTCGGGTCTAGGGGTCGTCGGCAGATGGCTAGGGCACCGGCGGCCGAAGGAGGAGGGCTACGGTGGTGGCGCTGAACTGTCGACGCGGCGGCGGAGGCGCACCGCCGATCGGAGCGGAACGGGAGGCTGGGTCAGGCCAGTGCGGCGAGGGACGGCCATGGCAGAGGTGAGTTTGTGTTTGATTTATTTTATTTTATTTTTGGGTTTTCTTCGGTTGGTGGTTGTGGTGGCGGGTTCCGACCAGTGGCCGTGGTGGCGGTGGTGTTTCGGGTGGCTGGATCGATTGTGGCGGTTATGGCCGTGGTGGTGTTGTAGGAGTGCAGGGTTGTGGCTGTGATGGTGGTTATGTGGGGTTTTGGTCGGGTGGCACGGTGGCAGTGATGGTGGCGGTTTGTAGTCGAGGCTGGTAACAGTGTAGGTGGTGGCGGAGGTCGAGGCTGCATGGAGGAGGAGATGACGAGGCGGTGGCTGCCGTGGGCGGTGGTGACGGGGAATGTGGTGTGGTCTGGAGTCGTGGGTCAAGGGGTGGTGCTGGGCGAGGTGGTTGCTGGCGATGTAGATGGTAGGGTGGCTGGACACAGGCGACGGGTAGAGGCTGCGGCAAATTTTGGTTTAGGGTTAGGTTTAGATTAGGAGTTCATTGATGTCGGGGGTGGGTGACGTGTCCTTGTGTGGACACGAAGATTTTGACAATGTATATGTAAAAAAAATGTAGATTGGAATACGATTGGAATGACACCCGGGATCGGACCCGAGGCCGTCACGACTGACACGGAAGAGATGGACACCGACACGAGGCACGTACACGTTGTGGAAATTTTTTTTTTGTGAAACAATTATGGCTTGTGAAAAAATAATGGAGGAGTACCTGTCAATTTATAGGATATGGGAATTCCCATTAAGATAAGGATTAGGATTAGTTCAAACCCAATGTAGATAATTCAATCTATAATTTAAATTAATTCAATAAATCCAAATTCTAATCAAAATCTAATTTTAAATCTAATTAAATTTACATCCTTTAATTTAAAACCAAATGAGATAATTCTAATTCCAAATATAGATTTTAATTTAATCTATTTAAATAAACCCAAAAATTAAACCAAGATTTAAATGGCCACAATAACTTCCAAAAATATTTTTCAAAATACCCATAATAATAATTTCAAAAATAATAAATATTTTTAAATATCTTTTTGAACAATAAAATATCAATATTAATAAATCTCGAAAATTTTATTTTTATTAAAAATAGACCAATAATTAATTACGAAATATATGTATGCAAAATATTATTTACATAATTATGCCTTTTTAGTATACAAAAATATTATTTTATTTTTAATAACTTTTAGAAATGACGTAAGAACAACAAGCTTAGAAATGATAGCAAAACTAATTATTATATTATTATAAAAATAGAACAAAATGTTTTTCTAAAATATATACGCTCGCACATATTCGCACTCGTCGAGCAAATTCGAAAAACGAACTTCCGCACACGACGTACAATACGACTATGTGACGTACAATACAAAATTTTAAATCAGCACCAAAATCGAAAAAATATAGTAGAAATTTAGGGATTTTACATTCTACCCAACTTAAAAGAATTTCGTCCTCGAAATTAAGAATTAGGAGGGGGTGAGAAGACACAAGGGGGTATCGATGAGGAACAATCGATAACAAAATCATGCTGTAAGAAATCGCGATCTAGATCGTAGAAAACATTACGGTATGGTCAGAATCGATATGAAGGCTTAGAGGAAGTTCTAGTAAAACGCTCTCGTTCTTCTAAAATAGGTGAAGGCGAAAGCAATATAGAGTTCGAAGGAGGTGTTATTGAATACGAATACGTGATTCAAGGACGATCGAATAATTTCAAAGGAATTGTCAAGGCATTCGTGGATGAGATTCTAGAGGACAAGTTTAGCTATGTCCCCATCCACGTAGACGATAGATAAAAGCGAACCAAAGTGCACTTGGTTGATCAGACCATTATACACCGGTTCTGATTAGACAACATGCTAGTGAGCGCTCAATAGCATATGTTATGAACAAACTCGATAGAGATAAGCTTGCAAAAACTAGGCTACATTAGCATCATTAGTCAAAAATGGTAAACACATAGGCATGAGAGATTAAGATTTAAAGAAGGTAGAATGATTCTAAGTCATACAGTCGTCCTATAGTCTTCTTGTCCAAGTCCTTGGTTAGCTAGACGGGTTAGGTCCTTTAGATTCTAGGATCTAAATAAGCTTGCTAATATAGGTCACTAGGTCAAAGGGGTTGCTAGTTCATAAGGTATTCTACCGAACTTAAAGAATTAAACTAATGGTGTTTTGGGACAACTAACTAGTAGGGTCAATTTCTAGCAAGCACGAAGGGAAGATAAGAATAGGGATGGAAGGAAGCAAGCAAGATGCAGTTGATGAGTCAAAAGGTAGATAAAATCAAGGAAAGAGGTCAAGTATGTTGATGAGGTCCTAGACTTCTAATCCTATACGCAGGCTTGCTTGGTACGGTAAAGTAACCAAACAATTTATCTTGACCTGCATGGGCCACCACAAAAATATGTAACGCCCCAGTCCCAAAATACGTAGGACTAGAAACGTAGACATGCCAGCTGTATTCATACGAAGTACATAGCCCTCGTATGGATACATAAGCTGTAAAATGCAGTAGAACCATACTAATCTCATCCACACAAAAATATATGAATAAATGATATCATGTAATCAACCATGAAATTGTCATTTGGTACATGTAGTTGGGCGGAGACAGATTCACTACCAACGATAAAAAGAAATACATAACAAAAGAAAGATTTTATGGCGAGTGATGCGAAGACGATCCAAGCGCAACCATCCTCGAAGAAATAGCAATGGTCAGGGCTAGAGGTAGAACACCTGCGAAAGACAATAGCACACACCTGGCGAGATAACCAGATCCTCAGAGGGACGTAACAAGACACATAATATCATGCCATAAACTGGGTAATAAAAGCTCAACAAAAGAGTATATATAACTAAACAAATAAAGGTCCTTAACCATTCTAGGTGTAGATGCATTTTGAAGACAACATTCCACACAAGGGCTCTCGAAGCTAGAAACACGGCATGTTAGCGTTTCAACCAAGGCACTAGTGGCGTCTAGAGAAAAATAAATGCATGGCCCATTAGCACTCGAGCGAGAACTAAGGGACATCCAGAGAAAAATAAATGCACGGCCACTAGCTCTTGGGTGAGTCACTAACGACAGCTAGAGGAAAGTAAATGCACGACACATTTGTGTTTCAACCGAGGCACTAGTGGCATCTAGAGAAAAGTAAATAAATGCACGGCCACTAGTCTCTCGACTGAGTCACAAATGGCATCTAGAGAAAAGTAAAGGTGTGAAAGCCCCTACGCCTAATAACTGTCTTCACCCTCCCCATGCACTACTCGTGCTGAATCCACATCACGACATTCCTAATAACTGCTAAGTCGCTAAGTCTTCTAGACAACCATAACTATTTAGCAGTTATTGCCTATCGCACGGCATGTGCGCACCGATGGCCAGTCGATACGTACGTCCGAGATCTATATGAGACTCGTGACTCGTGATACACAAGTATCGGGCCAATGAATGCGACACAAACAAAGGTGGTCCTTTAACTCTAAGCCATATGCAACTAAAATATAATAATTTGCAAGTATAATTTATATTTTCTAGAATAAGTAAAAACATGCATGATATTGAGCAAGGAATTAAACAGTAAAGGTAAGGTGTCTTGCCTAGTAGAGCGTCTGGTGTGCTGCGATTATCAAGGTGGCGTGAACTGCGACTTCGGTGCAACAACTATGCAAGGTGACCTCTGTTGGTGGCACGGACAGTTCCACTGGGTCCAGAACGGTCAAATTGGTTAGGGTCGACACAAGGTAGTCTTGATTTGGTGAGGGAATAGGAGAAAGGAAATTAGTCATGGGCTGTAGGAAAATCGAGAAGTTGAAAATATAACATATATACAAATTTCGGAATATATTTACAATACTTAAAACTAGTTTTTCACGAGTCAAAATATTCATAGAAAAAAAATATTTAAGAAAAATTGTTTTGGCAAACATTCTAAGTTGTACAATTATAGTTTTAAGTAGAAACTATATTTCGTTTAAAATATTGTTAGGTAATTACAAATTAATTCTAGAAAATTTTATAGGCAAAAACTCATTTTGTAATTTTTTTTGGGTCAAAACTATATATGTAAATAAATATATATATATATTTGGCCAAAAGACATAAATAAGATACTATAAGAAAATATGATTATATAATTAGAAATATTTCAATATATTTAGAACCAAATAACAATATTGGTATGAATGGAAAGAATAGTGATTACTGATAACAAAATATATAAAAGATGTTGATAATAGTAAATACCAATCTACCTTTAACTTACTAATATTCAAATCCATCTGTATATATATAAAACATATACCCTTTTTATTATAAAATAATAATAATAATAATCATCATAAAACTACTACTACTACTACTACTACTACTAATAATAATAATAATAGAAAATAATAATAATAATAATACTAAATAATAATCATCCTAATAATAATGATAATAATAATAATAGAATTAATGATAATAATAATAATAATAGTTATAATAAAAAAACAATATATCTTGTCCCTTTTAATTATTAATAATAATAATATAATAATAACAAAATCCTAAAATATCATACAGCTACTTCATTCCCCAAAATTTCCTTATTCAGAAGAGAGAGAGAGAGAGGGAAACGTGAGGGAGAGAGAAAAGAGGTCGGGGGAAAAAGCTCGGCCGAGCTTCGTCGGCGTGCGGCGTGGAGAGGGCGGTGATGAGGCTGGGCGTGGAGGCGGAGCGGAGTGGGAAGAAGCGGTGACGAGGAGGAGAGGATGGGGGTTTCTCTGGGCGGCGGCCAGACTGACGCGGTGGCGGCTCGCCGGGCGCTGCTCCGGCATTGAGTGGCGGAGAGAGGAAGTCGGGGGAAGAGGAAGAAGAGGCGGAGGAGTGGGGGTTTTTCGGTGGCGCAGGCGGCGCGCTCGTCGACGCGAGCGGCAAGGGTGCTGGCGCTCGGGAAGAGGGCGGCGCCGGAGTGAGCGGAGCGAAGTAGGTTTTTGGTGCTCGGTGGCAAGGGCAGCGCTGACGGAGGGTTGGCTCGGGTCTAGGGGTCGTCGGCGGATGGCTAGGGCACCGGTGGCCGGAGGAGGAGGGCTACGGTGGTGGCGCTGAACTGTCGACACGGCGGCGGAGGCGCACTGCCGGTCGGAGCGGAGCGGGAGGCTGGGTCAGGCCAGTGCGGCGAGGGACGGCCATGGCGGAGGTGAGTTTGTGTTTGATTTATTTTATTTTATTTTTGGGTTTTCTTCGGTTGGTGGTTGTGGTGGCGGGTTCTGGCCAGTGGCCGTGGAGGCGGTGGTGTTTCGGGTGGCTGGGTCGATTATGGCGGTTATGGCCGTGGTGGTGTTGTCGGAGTACAGGGTTGTGGCTGTGATGGTGGTTATGTGGGGTTTTGGTCGGGTGGCGCGGTGGCAGTGATGGTGGCGGTTTGTGGTCGAGGCTGGTAACAGTGTAGGTGGTGGCGGAGGTCGAGGCTGCATGGAGGAGGAGATGACGAGGCGGTAGCTGCCGTGGGCGATGGTGACGGAGAATGTGGTGTGGTCTGGAGTCGTGGGTCAAGGGGTGGTGCTGGGCGAGGTGGTTGCTGGCGATGTAGATGGTAGGGTGGCCGGACACAGGCGACGGGTAGAGGCTGCGGCAAATTTTGGTTTAGGGTTAGGTTTAGATTAGGAGTTCATTGATGTCGGGGGTAGGTGACGTGTCCGTGTGTGGACACGAAGATTGTGACAATGTAAATGTAAAAAAAATGTAGATTGGAATACGATTGGAATGACACCCGGGGTCGGACCCGAGGCCGTCACGGCTGACACGGAAGAGATGGACACCGACACGAGGCACGTACACGTTGTGGAATTTTTTTTTTTTGTGGAACAATTATGGCTTGTGGAAAAATAATGGAGGAGTACCTGCCTATTTATAGGATGTGGGAATTTCCATTAAGATAAGGATTATGATTAGTTCAAACCCAATGTAGATAATTCAATCTATAATTTAAATTAATTCAATAAATCCAAATTCTAATCAAAATCTAATTTTAAATCTAATTAAATTTACATCCTTTAATTTAAAACCAAATGAGATAATTCTAATTCCAAATATAGATTTTAATTTAATCTATTTAAATAAACCCAAAAATTAAATCAAGATTTAAATGGCCACAATAACTTCCAAAAATATTTTTCAAAATACCCATAATAATAATTTCGAAAATAATAAATATTTTTAAATATCTTTTTGAACAATAAAATATCAATATTAATAAATCTCGAAAATTTTATTTTTGTTAAAAATAGACCAATAATTAATTACGAAATATATGTATGCAAAATATTCTTTACATAATTATGCTTTTTTAGTATACAAAAATATTATTTTATTTTTAATAACTTTTAGAAATGACGTAAGAACAACAAGCTTAGAAATGATAGCAAAACTAATTATTATATTATTATAAAAATAGAACAAAATATTTTTCTAAAATATGTACGCTCGCACATATTCGCACTCGTCGAGCAAATTCGAAAAACAAACTTCCGCACACGACGTACAATACGACTATGTGACGTACAATACAAATTTTTAAATCAACACCAAAATCGAAAAAATATAGTAGAAATTTAGGAGTTTTACATGATGATTTGGATTTTACTGCAGCCATTGGCGAGTCATTTATTGCAGCAATTGACGAAACATCCACTGCATCATTAATGATGCATAAAGAGCCATTTTGAGCCTTTCTTGCCCCTCTTTTTTTAGTGATTGTGTGATGCAGGTTTGAGTCTTAACCATGCCAATTGCTAAACTTGGTGGCATTTGATGCTTGGACAACTAGGTTTGGTCTCTGTATTAATTGCCTTCTAAACTGATATGGATGTGCATTGCTCTAAGATGATGACTGATAAATAAAAAGCATGGTGACGAATTTGAAGTCTTATACATGGTTCCATTCTTGAAGTCTGATAAATGACTTCCATTCTCTTTTTTGTACGTCTTGTGATAAATAAATTTTTTCTTCTTGTTCTTTGATAGATTGGGTTGCTCCTGGAATTGTGAAGCTTGCATTAGAAAAATGAGAATACTTTCAATTGCAACCATTCTTGGTTTTATAGTGGCTACTATAATCAGTGGAAGCTGAAAATTCTACCAAGAATTTGGACAAGCAAGAATTTTGTTCCTTTTGGTTATGCAACTTTGGACAATGGCTGCTTTGTTGTAAATTGATGTATAATTTGGACAAAGGTTGCTTTGTTGTAAATTGATGTGTAATTAGCAATATTTTGATGAAAAAAAAATTGTATGCTAGTGTAATAATGCAATTTGACATTTTTGGATGTGTCGCAGCTGCTACAATATTTTGAAAATGCTGCAAATACAATTTCTTTACTGTTATTTTGTTGTATTTTTACTGTTATTTGTGTATTAAATTTGGTTTTAGAAATACAGCCCACCAAGACCCATTGAACCGAGCCAACCGAAAATCAAACCGAATGAATTGGTTCGGTTCAGATCGATTTTTTGTAATATGGTTCGGTTCTCGGTTTTGCTAATTGGTTATTGTTTATTCGGTTTTCATGTGTACCATTCGGTTTGGAGAGAACCGAACCGTTCCTCAGCCCAGTCCTCTCTCCTTCACAGTTTGGTGGGCTCTTCTTTCTTGTCCCATTTTTTTTCTTCTCCTCTTCGGGTGGGCTCTTCTTTTTTGTCCCCTTTTTTTCTCTTCATTTCTTCAGTGGGTCACTGTCATTTTTAACTAAAGTCCTCTTTATTTCTCATATGGACCTTTTGCTTGCTTGCTTTGATTTGGATTCTTGCAGATGGTTGTTTATGGGCATGTCAAATTGAGAAAGTTGGGGGCTTTCTTGCTAACATTCACTGCATGAGCACTTCATCTTCCTCGATGGACTGCTAGTTTCTTTTTTGGATGAGCTCTTTTTGAACACAGAACTAATGGTCCATTCTTCCTTCTCTAAGCCGTTATCCCCTTCATTTTCCTATGTTTTTTTGTATTAAACTCTTCTTCTTTGCGTATGAGTTGTGTATGGGCATGTGAATTGGAGAAAGTTGAGGGCTTTCTTGCTAATATTCACTGCATGAGCACTTCATCTTCCTCAATGAACTGCTAGTTTTTTCCCCCCTTTTTTGGGGGTGAGCTCATTTTAAACACAGAACTAATGGTCCATTCTTCCTTAGCCATTATTCCCTTCATTGTGCTATGTTTTTGCATTAAAGTCCTCTTCTTTTGAGTATGGGTCGTGTCTTGTGTATGGGCATGTGAATTGGAGAAAGTTGAGGGCCTTCTTGCTAATGTTCACTGCATGAGCGAGAGCAATCCCTGTTGGGTTTGTAGCCTTTTGTTTTGGTTTTTAGTCCCACATCGGCTAGAAAGGAATGTGTATCTCTACATATATGAGTCTATTCTCTTTATGGAGATGCACATGTAGTGCACATGGGTGTGTGCCATGTGGGATTAATTATTAATGGTATAAAGGCTTAATCAACAATTAAGAAGCTGTAAGCTTTTTGCTCTTGGAAATTTATTTCCATGGAGCTAAGCTCTGTAGGAGCTTAGCGACTCGGACTCGGACTCGGACTCGGACTCGGGCTCATGAGGCGTAATGTGGCATTTTGTTTGCGCACTTTGCACTTCAAACAGAGAGAGAAGAGTAGAGTCATTGCCAGAGGAGTTCGCCGTCTTCCGAGGAGTCAGAAGAGCAGGAGTGTTCCAAGGTTTTCCTTCAACCTTGCTGGTTCCTGGAAGCTGTTCGCAGAGGGCGAATAAAGCTTTGAGCAACGGTGATAATTCACCCCAGCATTTCCATCTCTCGCCTGTCATTCTTCTGTTGCCTTTAGCATTTCTGTCAGTATCTTCTTTTTAGAAGGCACTACTGCCAGTTTGCTACGATCACGAAAATTTCTTTAGATTATTCGTGTATTACGATATCTTTTTAGAACTCGTAATTTGCAGAATCCTTCTGGATCTCTGTTGCAAAACCTTCTTTAAGGAATTGCATTTGAAACGTTGTCTTTACAACTGTTTCATATTCTCAGTTTTCCATCGAAAAATTGTGCCCCGGCAATAACAATCTCAAAGCTTTATTGCTACGATGGAAAACATTAATGCTTCACTCCTAAACACTGACTTCTGTAAGTTAGAGAAGTTTGATGGAGAGCATTATCAAGTCTAGAAGAGGAAGGTTTATCTCACTCTTCAACTCAGAGACGTGGATCACGTGCTTCTTGAAGAGGAATCTACCGTTCCAGATACTGGGTCTGCTGCCGCAATCTCTGCGGCTACTAAACTTCAGGCCAAATGGAGAAGGGAGAATAGCATTTGCAGGTTGCTTATCCTGAATGCTATGGAGGATTCCCTAGCAGAATCCTATTCTAAGAAGAATATCACTAGAGACATATGGGAGTCTCTAGAAAAACTCTACGAAGAAGACAAGAACCGCAGTAAAATATTTGTGGTTGAAAAATATCACAAGTGATTCTTTGAGGACGAAAAGTCTATGCTGCCGCAGGTAAAGGAGTTCCTGAAACTGCGACAGAAGCTGGAAGACGAGGCGATGTCCCTCCCCGACAAGTTTGTTGTTGGAGGGATTGTCTCAAAGCTCCCCGCTGGGTGGAGCAAGTTCTATACAAACATGCATAGGAAGAAGTTGGAGATCACCCTTGAAGATCTCCTACAGGAAATCTATGTTGAGGACCAGATGCGGGCTCAACTGAAGGTGGACACACTGTCCAAGCAATTGGCTAACGCCAATCTGGTTCAGACCAAGGAACCAAAGGGAAAGCAGGCGGCTTTCCACAGCAAGAAGAAGAACCCTGACAATCTAAAAGTCAAGGGAACTTCTATCAAGAAAAAGAAGCCAAAGTCAGAAATGCCTTGCTTTAAGTGTGGCAAGAAGGGCCACTTTAAGAATGAGTGCAAATCAAAGACCAAGCAATCAGAGCAATGAGAGCCTAGTAAGGTATCTATGATCACTGACGTAGTTGCTATGATTGCACAGGTTGATGCAGTAAGGACTGACTCTGACTGGTGGGTAGACATTGGAGCCTCCTGCCATGTCTGCTCCAGTAAGGAGTGGTTCACCACCTATACACCTACTTCTGAAGTGGTTATGATGGCGAACCAGGCACAAGCTGAAGTGCTCGGGATCGGGACGGTGGTGTTGAAGCTGACTTCGGGGAAGTCTCTGACGCTTCAAGGTGTAAAGCACGTACCTGCTATCGCCAAGAACCTGGTCTCGGGAGGCCTACTCTGCAATGCAGGCCTCAGGATGGACATCAATGCTGGCCAGATGGTGATGTCTATCAAGAGAACATATTTCGGAAAAGCTTTTTATACCGAAGGAATGTTCAAGATTCAGCTTGTAAATCAGTCCAATGTAATTAATGTAATTAATGAAGTCACTCATTCTGCTTATACTCTTGAGTTGTGGCATAATAGGCTAGGACATGTTCATTGTAAACGAATAAACAGAATGTCTAGTCTAGGACTTATCTCCAAATGTGGGGGTAAGGTAGAGAAATGTGAAGTTTGTGCTCAAACGAAGATCACAAGGAAATCCTTTCCTCGGGTTAATCGAAGTACAGATCTTCTGGAGTTGGTTCACTCCGATATCTGTGACTTCAAACAGTTCTCTAAAAAAGCCGGGATTAAGTATTTCATAACCTTCATCGATGACTTCTCAAAGTATGCGTTCGTCTACTTGCTGAAGGCTAAAGACGAAGCATTCGAGAAGTTCAAGGAGTTCAGAGCCGAAGCTGAGCGGCAGACTGGACAACAACTCAAAAGGATAAGAAGTGATCGAGGTGGGGAGTACAGGTCTCATGAATTCGCATTGTTCTGTAAGGAACATGGAATTGTCAATGAGACTACGGCTCCGTACTCTCCTCAATCAAACGGAGTAGTTGAGAGGAAGAACAGGACGTTGACAGAAATGATAAATTCAATGTTGTTGACTGCTGGCCTTCCTAAGTGCTACTGGGGAGAAGCTGCATTGACGGCCACTTTTATTCTAAATAGAGTGCCTCATGCAACTTCAGACGTTACTCCTCATGAACTCTGGTTCAAGGTCAGACCTAACTTGAATGTCATTCGAGTGTGGGGGTGTCTGGCGTATGTCAAGCTTCAAGATCTAAAGATTCAGAAGCTTGGGACAAGGACTACAAAGACGATCTTCTTGGGGTATGCCGAGAAGAGTGATGCTCGGAGATTTATTGATATTGAGTCAAATCATATCATTGAATCTCGCAATGCAGAATATTTTGAAGACAAGTTTGCAAGGCACAAGAATATTGTTCTTCCGGATGTTCCGGAGAATAATGAGGGTGCACAAGAGACTGAAGTCTTCAATGAAGATGTGGTCCAAGACGATGTTGTTGTTGATACAACGGTTGAACCAGAACAAGCTGAGCCGTCAGCTAAGCGTGTGAGGAGGCCGAAGGACTTCGGAAGTGACTTTGTCACCTATCATGTGGAAGCAGATCCGCTTACCTATGATGAAGCGATGAAGACCACAGACGCGGTTTTCTGGAAGGAGGCGATTGACAATGAAATTGATTCCATCACCTCAAATAACACTTGGGTGTTGGTTGATCTTCCTGAAGGGACGAAATCCATCGGATGCAAATGGATCTTCAAGAAGAAGATGAAAGCAGACGGAACTATTGACAAGTTCAAGGTTAGGTTGGTAGCCAAGGGGTTTTTTCAGAAGCAGGGGATTGACTATTTTGACACGTATGCTCCAGTAGTCCGGATGACCACCATCAGAATGTTGATTGCTCTCGCAGCAATACATAAGATGGTGATACATCAGATGGATGTAAATACGGCTTTCCTAAATGGCGAGCTGACCGAAGAGATTTACATGCAACAGCCAGAGGGATTTGTCATCAGGGGTCTTGAAGACAAAGTCTGCAAGTTGGTGAAATCTTTGTACGGTCTTAAACAGGCTCCCAAGATGTGGCATGAGAAATTTGACAAAGTTATAAGGTCAAATGGCTACATGGTCAGCGATACGGACAAGTGTGTTTACACGAAGTTCGCTGATGGAAGAGGTGTGATCGTTTGTCTGTACGTGGACGACATGCTTATCCTAGGTACGGATATTAGCTGTGTCACGGAGACAAAGAAATTCATCTCAAGCAAGTTCAGTATGAAGGACTTGGGGGAAGCTGATGTGATCTTAGGGATCAAGATCATCCGGACAGACACTGGACTAGCGCTGTCACAGTCTCATTATATTGAGAAAATGATCACTCGTTATGGGTATCGGGATCTTCCAGGGATCGATACGCCGTACAGGTGTGATCTGAAGCTGAAGCCTAATTCAGGGGAAAGCATCAGGCAGCTGGAGTATGCAAGCGTAATGGGAAGTTTGATGTATGCTACTACTGCCACAAGGCCTGACATAGCTTTCGCCGTGGGAATGCTGAGTCGTTTCACGAGCAACCCAGGTGCTGAACACTGGAAAGCTGTGAAACGGGTTATGAGATATCTCAAGAAGACTCAGACATATGTACTGTACTACAGCGGAGATCCGTCGGTAGTGGAAGGCTTCAGTGATGCCAGTTGGTGCTCAGAGGTGGAGAGCGAGAGGTCCACAGGTGGATACATTTTCACAATGGGTGGAGCTGCTATATCGTGGAAGTCGAAGAAGCAGACTATGCTCTCGCGATCATCCATGGAATCTGAGTTCTTTGCACTAGATACCGCAGCCGAGGAAGCAGAATGGCTTCGGGAGCTCATGTATGATCTTCTATTGGTTGGTGCGCAAATACCGGCGATACCGATATACTGCGACAACCAGGCGACTGCGGCGGTGGCATCAAATGACCTCTTCAACGGGAAGAAGAGGACTGTGCGGTTGAAGCACATGGCAGTACACGATCTTATCAAGAGAGGTGTTATTGCAGTGATTGATGTTCGGAGTCAGGAGAACCTGGCGGATCCGTTCACCAAGGGCCTCAAGCGCCAGCTGGTCAATGACACAGCTTGTAAAATGGGCTTGAAGGCATTCTGATATTGTATTATTGTATTCCTACCATAAAGTTTTATGCTATTAGTTCAAAGATTTATCTACTAGGCATCTAGCTTTTGGTTCAAGGGAGGACCAATAATCGGAAGAATATCAGGAACGGTGGGTACATGTTCTATTGGGCATGGAGAGGTTACGGACCTATAACCACTGTTGTCTACTATTGTTTTCTGCGGAAAACGGTTCCTGTGGGAAGGTTGGCTTAATTGCCTTAATGAGTTCTCAGGCAGAGTGAATGCCTGGTGTGCTTTACAGGAGGCACGGTAGAGCAGCACTACAAGGAGTGAAACTCCATGCTACAGTGGGGTGACTCCACAATGAGGTTCCTATATGTGGGGTGCTGTCCAGGAATAGGATAAAGCCTCGGCTTTGCAGGCTAAGTCACAGCGGCGTAGCACCGCAAATAGGCAGTTAGCCTAATGCTGTATATTAAATATAAAGAGGGGTGTAGTCAGCACTACAAAGAGGAGGAGTTCCTCATGTTACAGTAGCACGACACCACCATGAGGTATCCTGTTAGGGATAAAGCCTCGGCCTTGCAAGCCATGTCGTTGCGGCGTAACACCGCAAGGGAGCCTAAGGCTTCATGCTGGATAGTTTGGCACTACAAAGAGGCGGTTGCCTCATGCTACTGTAGTATGACACTACGATGAGGTTCCCGGTACGGGGTAAGGCCTCGGCTTTAAGCCATGTCATAGCGGCGTAGCACCGCAAGGGAAGCGCAAAGCGCTTCATGCCATGTCTCTTTATAATGAACTCACCTATAGTGTATGAAAAAGATATCAGGCCGTCTCTTGAGGGTAAACTTGTAGACACCCAAAATTATACACTGAAACCAGGCTGGCACAGGGCCTTTAATGTGTAGCCAGAAGTACATGTAACTACATTATGTGAGTGGAAAGAATTTCAGCTATGATGCAGAATTCAAGGCTTAGTCCATTCTTGTATTATAGTTTGATTTTTGACCCATGCGGGAAGATTCAAGTCGTAAGCGACATCTCTCCTAATGCATGATGGACAGTTACTGTAGGGAACACTCGTACTCATATATATACAGATATGTGGGGGATTGTTGGGTTTGTAGCCTTTTGTTTTGGTTTTTAGTCCCACATCGGCTAGAAAAGAATGTGTATCTCTATATATATGAGTCTATTCTCTTTATGGGGATGCACATGTAGTACACATGGGTGTGTGCCATGTGGGATTAATTATTAATGGTATAAAGCCTTAATCAATAATTAAGAAGCTGTAAGCTTTTTGCTCTTGGAAATTTATTTCCATGGAGCTAAGCTCCGTAGGAGCTTAGCGACTCGGACTCGGACTCGGACTCGGACTCGGGCTCATGAGGCGTAATGTGACGTTTTGTTGGCGCACTTTGCACTTAGCACGTCAGCATCGTCGCTAGGCGCATAGTGCGCTTAAGTTGCGCTCGTTGCGCGAGCCACTTGCGCGACCATGTTGCGCGGCCCGTTACGAGTCCAGTTACGCTGGCCCAGTTACGCAGTCCAGTACGCCCAGTACGCGCAGTGTGCGCAGCGTACGCAGCGTGCGTAGAGTGCGCAGTGTGCGCAGCGTACGCAGTGTGCGTAGTGTGCGTAGGGTGCGTAAAAGGGGCTGTGTGCGTATGGCTGGTTGCATATTAGAGCGGGAACGGTTGCAGCAGTTGCTACACGTTCAGGAGTGGTTCTGCCACTACCCTGAAGTTCAGGCAACTGCTTGGCAACCGCCCCGTGGGCTATATATGCAGGTTCTCTCCTCTCTCAGAGGGTAGTAGTAATCAGAATTCCAAGGAGAAAAACTCTAAGTGTTCTTTAACACAACAGAGTAGTGAGCGTGTTCTTTAACACAAACACTAGTACTTTTTAGTACGCGTGGGTTCTGTTACTTCAAACAGAGAGAGAAGAGTAGAGCCATTGTCAGAGGAGTTCGCCGTCTTCCGAGGAGTCAGAAGAGCAGGAGTGTTCCAAGGTTTTCCGTCAACCTTGCTGGTTCCTGGAAGCTGTTCGCAGAGGGCCAATAAAGCTTTGAGCAACGGTGATAATTCACCCCAGCATTTCCATCTCTCGCCTGTCTTTCTTCTGTTGCCTTTAGCATTTCTGTCAGTATCTTCTTTTTAGAAGGCACTACTGCCAGTTTGCTACGATCACGAAAATCTCTTTAGATTATTCGTGTATTACGATATCTTTTTAGAACTCGTAATTTGCAGAATCCTTCTGGATCTCTGTTGCAAAACCTTCTTTAAGGAATTGCATTTGAAACGTTGTCTTTACAACTGTTTCATATTCTCAGTTTTCCATCGAAAAATTGTGCCCCGGCAATAACAATCTCAAAGCTTTATTGCTACGATGGAAAACATTAATGCTTCACTCCTAAACACTGACTTCTGTAAGTTAGAGAAGTTTGATGGAGAGCATTATCAAGTCTGGAAGAGGAAGGTTTATCTCACTCTTCAACTCAGAGACGTGGATCACGTGCTTCTTGAAGAGGAACCTACTGTTCCAGATACTGGGTCTGCTGCCGCAATCTCTGCGGCTACTAAACTTCAGGCCAAGTGGAGAAGGGAGAATAGCATTTGCAGGTTGCTTATCCTGAATGCTATGGAGGATTTCCTAGCAGAATCCTATTCTAAGAAGAATATCGCTAGAGACATGGGAGTCTCTAGAAAAACTCTACGAAGAAGACAAGAACCGCAGTAAAATATTTGTGGTTGAAAAATATCACAAGTGGTTCTTTGAGGACGAAAAGTTTATGCTGCCGCAGGTAAAGGAGTTCCTGAAACTGCGACAGAAGCTGGAAGACGAGACGATGCCCCTCCCCGACAAGTTTGTTGTTGGAGGGATTGTCTCAAAGCTCCCCGCTGGGTGGAGCAAGTTCTATGCAAACATGCATAGGAAGAAGTTGGAGATCACCCTTGAAGATCTCCTACAGGAAATCTATGTTGAGGACCAGATGCGGGCTCAACTGAAGGTGGACACACTGTCCAAGCAATTGGCTTAACGCCAATCTGGTTCAGACCAAGGAACCAAAGGAAAAGCAGGCGGCTTTCCACAGCAAGAAGAAGAACCCTGACAATCTAAAAGTCAAGGGAACTTCTATCAAGAAAAAGAAGCCAAAGTCAGAAATGCCTTGCTTCAAGTGTGGCAAGAAGGGCCACTTTAAGAATGAGTGCAAATCAAAGACCAAGCAATCAGAGCAAGGAGAGCCTAGTAAGGTATCTATGATCACTGACGTAGTTGCTATGATTGCACAGGTTGATGCAGTAAGGACTGACTCTGACTGGTGGGTAGACACTGGAGCCTCCTGCCATGTCTGCTCCAGTAAGGAGTGGTTCACCACCTATGCACCTACTTCTGAAGTGGTTATGATGGCGAACCAGGCACAAGCTGAAGTGCTCGGGATCGGGACGGTGGTGTTGAAGCTGACTTCGGGGAAGTCTCTGACGCTTCAAGGTGTAAAGCACGTACCTGCTATCGCCAAGAACCTGGTCTCGGGAGGCCTACTCTGCAATGCAGGCCTCAGGATGGACATCAATGCTGGCCAGATGGTGATGTCTATCAAGAGAACATATTTCGGAAAAGCTTTTTATACCGAAGGAATGTTCAAGATTCAGCTTGTAAATCAGTCCAATGTAATTAATGTAATTAATGAAGTCACTCATTCTGCTTATACTCTTGAGTTGTGGCATAATAGGCTAGGACATGTTCATTGTAAACGAATAAACAGAATGTCTAGTCTAGGACTTATCTCCAAATGTGGGAGTAAGGTAGAGAAATGTGAAGTTTGTGCTCAAACGAAGATCACAAGGAAACCCTTTCCTCGGGTTAATCGAAGTACAGATCTTCTGGAGTTGGTTCACTCCGATATCTGTGACTTCAAACAGTTCTCTACAAAGGCCGGGATGAAGTATTTCATAACCTTCATCGATGACTTCTCAAAGTATGCGTTCGTCTACTTGTTGAAGGCTAAAGACGAAACATTCGAGAAGTTCAAGGAGTTCAGAGCCGAAGCTGAGCGGCAGACTGGACAACAACTCAAAAGGATAAGAAGTGATCGAGATGGGGAGTACAGGTCTCATGAATTCGCATCGTTCTGTAAGGAACATGGAATTGTCAATGAGACTACGGCTCCGTACTCTCCTCAATCAAACGGAGTAGCTGAGAGGAAGAACAGGACATTGACAGAAATGATAAATTCAATGTTGTTGACTGCTGGCCTTCCTAAGTGCTACTGGGGAGAAGCTGCATTAACGGCTACTTTTATTCTAAATAGAGTGCCTCATGCAACTTCAGACGTTACTCCTCATGAACTCTGGTTTAAGGTCAGACCTAACTTGAATGTCATTCGAGTGTGGGGGTGTCTGGCGTATGTCAAGCTTCCAGATCTAAAGATTCAGAAGCTTGGGACAAGGACTACAAAGACGATCTTCTTGGAGTATGCCGAGAAGAGTGATGCTCGAAGATTTCTTGATATTGAGTCAAATCATATCATTGAATCTCGCGATGCAGAATATTTTGAAGACAAGTTTGCAAGGCACAAGAATATTGTTCTTTCGGATGTTCCGGAGAATAATGAGGGTGCACAAGAGACTGAAGTCTTCAATGAAGATGTGGTCCAAGAAGATGTTGTTATTGATACAACGGTTGAACCAGAACAAGCTGAGCCGTCAGCTAAGCGTGTGAGGAGGCCGAAGGACTTCGGAAGTGACTTTGTCACCTATCATGTGGAAGCAGATCCGCTTACCTATGATGAAGCGATGAAGACCACAGACGCGGTTTTCTGGAAGGAGGCGATTGACAATGAAATTGATTCCATCACCTCAAATAACACTTGGGTGTTGGTTGATCTTCCTGAAGGAGCGAAACCCATCGGATGCAAATGGATCTTAAAGAAGAAGATGAAAGCAGACGGAACTATTGACAAGTTCAAGGTTAGGTTGGTAGCCAAGGGGTTTTCTCAGAAGCAGGGGATTGACTATTTTGACACGTATGCTCCAGTAGCCCGGATGACCACTATCAGAATGTTGATTGCTCTCGCAGCAATACATAAGATGGTGATACATCAGATGGATGTAAATACGGCTTTCCTAAATGGCGAGCTGACCGAAGAGATTTACATGCAACAGCCAGAGAGATTTGTCATCAGGGGTCTTGAAGACAAAGTCTGCAAGTTGGTGAAATCTTTGTACGGTCTTAAACAGGCTCCCAAGATGTGGCATAAGAAATTTGATAAAGTTATAAGGTCAAATGGCTACATGGTCAGCGATACGGACAAGTGTGTTTACACGAAGTTCGCTGATGGAAGAGGTGTGATCGTTTGTCTGTACGTGGACGACATGCTTATCCTAGGTACGGATATTAGCTGTGTCACGGAGACAAAGAAATTCATCTCAAGCAAGTTCAGTATGAAGGACTTGGGGGAAGCTGATGTGATCTTAGGGATCAAGATCATCCGGACAGACATTGGACTAGCGCTGTCACAGTCTCATTATATTGAGAAAATGATCACTCGTTATGGGTATCGGGATCTTCCAGGGATCGATACGCCGTACAGGTGTGATATGAAGCTGAAGCCTAATTCAGGGGAAAGCATCAGGCAGCTGGAGTATGCAAGCGTAATGGGAAGTTTGATGTATGCTACTACTGCCACAAGGCCTGACATAGCTTTCGCCGTGGGAATGCTGAGTCGTTTCACGAGCAACCCAGGTGCTGAACACTGGAAAGCTGTGAAACGGGTTATGAGATATCTCAAGAAGACTCAGACATATGTACTGTACTACAGCGGAGATCCGTCGGTAGTGGAAGGCTTCAGTGATGCCAGTTGGTGCTCAGAGGTGGAGAGCGAGAGGTCCACAGGTGGATACATTTTCACAATGGGTGGAGCTGCTATATCGTGGAAGTCGAAGAAGCAGACTATGCTCTCGCGATCATCCATGGAATCTGAGTTCTTTGCACTAGATACCGCAGCCGAGGAAGCAGAATGGCTTCGAGAGCTCATGTATGATCTTCCATTGGTTGGTGCGCAAATACCGGCGATACCGATATACTGCGACAACCAAGCGACTGCGGCGGTGGCATCAAATGACCTCTTCAACGGGAAGAAGAGGACTGTGCGGTTGAAGCACATGGCAGTACACGATCTTATCAAGAGAGGTGTTATTGCAGTGATTGATGTTCGGAGTCAGGAGAACCTGGCGGATCCGTTCACCAAGGGCCTCAAGCGCCAGCTGGTCAATGACACAGCTTGTAAAATGGGCTTGAAGGCATTCTGATATTGTATTATTGTATTCCTACCATAAAGTTTTATGCTATTAGTTCAAAGATTTATCTACTAGGCATCTAGCTTTTAGTTCAAGGGAGGACCAATAATCGGAAGAATATCAGGAACGGTGGGTACATGTTCTATTGGGCATGGAGAGGTTACGGACCTATAACCACTGTTGTCTACTATTGTTTTCTGCGGAAAACGGTTCCTGTGGGAAGGTTGGCTTAATTGCCTTAATGAGTTCTCAGGCAGAGTGAATGTCTGATGTGCTTTACAGGAGGCACGGTAGAGCAGCACTACAAGGAGTGAAACTCCATGCTACAGTGGGGTGACTCCACAATGAGGTTCCTATATGTGGGGTGCTGTCCAGGAATAGGATAAAGCCTCGGCTTTGCAGGCTAAGTCACAGCGGCGTAGCACCGCAAATAGGCAGTTAGCCTAATGCTGTATATTAAATATAAAGAGGGGTGTAGTCAGCACTACAAAGAGGAGTTCCTCATGTTACAGTAGCACGACACCACCATGAGGTACCCTGTTAGGGATAAAGCCTCGGCCTTGCAAGCCATGTCGTTGCGGCGTAACACCGCAAGGGAGCCTAAGGCTTCATGCTGGATAGTTTGGCACTACAAAGAGGCGGTTGCCTCATGCTACTGTAGTATGACACTACGATGAGGTTCCCGGTACGGGGTAAGGCCTCGGCTTTAAGCCATGTCATAGCGGCGTAGCACCGCAAGGGAAGCGCAAAGCGCTTCATGCCATGTCTCTTTATAATGAACTCACCTATAGTGTATGACAGAGATATCAGGCCGTCTCTTGAGGGTAAACTTGTAGACACCCAAAATTATACACTGAAACCAGGCTGGCACAGGGCCTTTAATGTGTAGCCAGAAGCACATGTAACTACATTATGTGAGTGGAAAGAATTTCAGCTATGATGCAGAATTCAAGGCTTAGTCCATTCTTGTATTATAGTTTGATTTTTGACCCATGCGGGAAGATTCAAGTCGTAAGCGACATCTCTCCTAATGCATGATGGACAGTTACTGTGGGGAACACTCGTACTCATATATATAAAGATATGTGGGGGATTGTTGGGTTTGTAGCCTTTTGTTTTGGTTTTTAGTCCCACATCGGCTAGAAAGGAATGTGTATCTCTACATATATGAGTCTATTCTCTTTATGGAGATGCACATGTAGTGCACATGGGTGTGTGCCATGTGGGATTAATTATTAATGGTATAAAGGCTTAATCAACAATTAAGAAGCTGTAAGCTTTTTGCTCTTGGAAATTTATTTCCATGGAGCTAAGCTCCGTAGGAGCTTAGCGACTCGGACTCGGACTCGGACTCGGACTCGGACCCGGACTCGGGCTCGGACTCGGGCTCATGAGGCGTAATGTGGCGTTTTGTTGGCGCACTTTGCACTTAGCACGTCAGCATCGTCGCTAGGCGCATAGTGCGCTTAAGTTGCGCTCGTTGCGCGAACCACTTGCACGACCACGTTGCGCGGCCCGTTACGCGAGCCCAGTTACGCTGGCCCAGTTACACAGCCCAGTACGTCCAGTACGCGCAGTGTGCGCAGCGTACGCAGCGTGCGTAGAGTGCGCAGTGTGCGCAGCGTACGCAGTGTGCGTAGTGTGCATAGGGTGCGTAAAAGGGGCTGTGTGCGTATGGCTGGCTGCATATTAGAGCGGGAACGGTTGCAGCAGTTGCTGCACGTTCATGAGTGGTTCTGCCACTACCCTGAAGTTCAGGCAACTGCTTGGCAACCGTCCCGTGGGCTATATATGCAGGTTCTCTCCTCTCTCAGAGGGTAGTAGTAATCAGAATTCCAAGGAGAAAAACTCTAAGTGTTCTTTAACACAACAAAGTAGTGAGCGTGTTCTTTAACACAAACACTAGTACTTTTTAGTACGCGTGGGTTCTGTTACTTCAAACAGATAGAGAAGAGTAGAGCCATTGCCAGAGGAGTTCGCCGTCTTCCGAGGAGTCAGAAGAGCAGGAGTGTTCCAAGGTTTTCCGTCAACCTTGCTGGTTCCTGGAAGCTGTTCGCAGAGGGCGAATAAAGCTTTGAGCAACGGTGATAATTCATCCCAGCATTTTCATCTCTCGCCTGTCATTCTTCTGTTAACTTTAGCATTTCTGTCAGTATCTTCTTTTTAGAAGGCACTACTGCCAGTTTGCTACGATCACGAAAATCTCTTTAGATTATTCGTGTATTACGATATCTTTTTAGAACTCGTAATTTGCAGAATCCTTCTGGATCTCTGTTGCAAAACCTTCTTTAAGGAATTGCATTTGAAACGTTGTCTTTACAACTGTTTCATATTCTCAGTTTTCCATCGAAAAATTGTGCCCCGGCAATAACAATCCCAGCTCCATAAATTGCTCATCTTTTATTTGTTTGTCAGTCAAGTGAGCTCTCTTTGCACATTGAAGTAGTTGGTTATTCTTTCTTTTCATAACCTTTTTTCCCCTTCATTTTCCTATCATTTTTGTATTAAGTCCTTATTTTGCATAATTTTGTCATATAGTATGTATATGGGCATGTGCAATGGGAGAAAGTTGAGGGCTTTCTTGCTAATATTCATTTCCATGCGATATTGAATCATTTTCTATGGTGTCATTCTACTGAGTGCTTGTTTTGATTTGTGGGTGTTTAGTTCTGTAGATTGTAAGGATGAGAGGAAAGAGCGCGACGAATAGTAATTACTACTTTGTGTTGAACACTGGGGCCAAGATTCCTGGCATAGGACTCAGAACGTGGCAATCCGGAGGAGACATCTGTGTGGATGCCGTCACTACCGCATTGGAGGTCGGGTATCGCCATATCGACTGCGCCCATCTGTACGGCAACGAAGCTGAAGTCGGGAAGGCGCTGGCGGAGGCTTTTGTCGGTGGTCGGCTCAGGAGGGAAGACGTGTTCTTGACTTCAAAGCTCGACTTCGCTACCAACTCTAATAAGAGGGTGGAGAACCGTGTGCGGGTCTCTTTGAAGAGTCTTGGCGTGTCGTATTTGGATCTTTATCTTGTACATTGGCCCGAGAGTTTGGGGTTTGGAGACGCTACCAATCCTCCCATGAAGTCGATGACTTAATACAGGCAGTTCTTGCACCGTCTGCAGCCTACCTGGAAAGCGATGGAAGATCTCGTGGAGATGGGTCTTGTTCGCGCTCTTGGTGTCAGCAATTTCAGTGTTCAGCAGATCAGTGATTTGCTCCATTTTGCGAGAATTGTCCAGCAGTAAATCAGGTGAGTTCGATATTGCTTTCAACATACGATATGATGCATTATTACTCGTTGATAAAGAAAGTGTCAGTGGAATGCACTTCTCGAGAAAATTCAGTGAGGAAATAGTTGGAAGTTTTATGGCCATGCTCTATGGTTCAGATTGAATGATAATATAACAAGTAATGATATCTAGAGCAAGCTTATTTGCTCTTTGGCTTAATGTACCGTGGAGATGAGTGCAATTCCACAGAATTGTAGAGTAGACCCTTTTCTTGTGTAGGGTAAATTGGAGGGTGCTTGGTGCTACTTGATTGCAAATGCAGTTTAGCATGCCAAAAAGGGTAAGCCGACCTACTAGCCATCTGGGTAGGCCTTGCAGGTTTATGCTGACCTACTAGCCATCTGGCTAGGCCTTGCAGGTTTATGGCAAGGCTCTCTCTTGCTCATAGCTACCTTTGACAAGTTGAGATCCGGTCATAAAATTTCTCTCTTCTTTTATGGAGATCCCATCCTCCATTGCTGTCCCCATTATGATGGAGAAAGCTTGGATGATGATGATGAGAGAATGCCTAGAGAGTTGTTAACACTGTGATTTCCCCCCATGTTTATCGAACTTACACAGGCAGAAACTTGCCTGTAATTCTGATGGAAAGCAAAAGTAATTAGCCTTCAATTAAATAGAACATTTTTTTATTCCCGCTACTAAATATTTTAAAAAAAAAATTGGCAAAGGATAAACTCAGCCTTTCCTCATGGAGCAGATCAAAGCTCTAGTGAAGTTGTAGCCTTTTTTATTTAGTGATGTAATCCGGAATGTTTTAGGTATCTGTTAACAGTTACTTAACCATCATGGGTGAAACTACAACTTGCAGTAGATTTTGAAGGGTGACAATACCTGAAAGAAGCTGTGTTAGGAGTACTATTCGGTCTTCTGTCTTGATGTGATATTTTCATTTCATCCATGTAGATTATTTCTTTGTTGCGGTCTATGGCACCATTCAACATTCTCATCTCTTGTAAAAAAGGATCATGATTTGCATGATGAATGCTATGGAAACATGTCAAGTTAGTGGGAAGTAGTACTTATTAAAATTCCTTGCTTATTTACACAAGCATGATTTATTGGTACTTTGAGGGATCAATCTGGATTACTTAACTGGTAAAAGTTGAAAATTTGAATTCCTAATTTGGATATTATTCTACATGTGCATTGGGTTTGGCAAATGCTAGATTTTTGATGTGTATGATTCATGGAGGATGGTATGGAGTTATTCATATGCAAACTATCCTAACAACTATATCCAAGGTTCACACTATCGGTATTGGCCCTTACTATGTGTATCGGTATCGGCAATATCCTCGGTTGCTGACCAGAGTATCGGTTTTTTTGTTATCACAAAGCAAATAATAATTAATAAATTATTAAAATTTTAGAAACCATATGTTATACATTTAGGCATAAGTTTTAAGTATTTTCTGTTTTGTTTCTTTGTAGTTTTAAAATTGAATGAAATAGTAACCATCGTTGCTGATTGGTTTTTTGTGATAGATAAGTTTTGTTCTTTTACATACTTTTACAACCTTATTATGCTTTTACACCCTTGTTGATTGGTCTTTTCCGTTCAATTTTCTTTGCCGAATTGACTGGAAAAGAGTTCCCTAATGTCGGTATCGATCAGTATCGATATCGGATTGGGACATGCCAAACTATATCGGTATCGGCTGTATTGGATAGGTAATGGCCAATACTGCAAACTATGTGATTATCTTTTATAAAATTCTCCCAAATCACATGGACCGGTATGTGAATGTCTCCTACAATCCATCTGGAAAAGGGGTATCTTTCAGTACTGTCCATTGTCACAACTTTTGCTTATGTAGGAAACATATTGTATTTTCCGTAAGTATGTATGGTCAGAAGAGTATTGTCAATTATGGTCATTAACAAGCTAGTTGGTGGCTGTAAAGATGAATCAAGTTCAGTTTCCCAAGTGGTTGCATCATAACATGCATATTTATGACTTCTGTAAATTGATACATGCAAATGATACATCATTTGTTTGGAGGAAGGAGGACCAAGGGATCCTTACCCTTTCTTAATGATTCTGTAGAAAATAATGGTTGGTTGATTTTATTGATGAACTACTTCACTACTTATAGGGAGTCTAACTCCTCTACATACTACATATTCCGATGTGGGACTAAAAGTCCCTTATTGATTCTCAACACTCCCCCTCAAGATGGGCGATAGATATTGATCATCCCCATCTTGTTACATAGCTTCGTCAGACTTAATGAACTAAGGCCCTTAGTCAGACAGTCTGCAACTTGTTCTTCTGAGCGGACATGGTCAATCTTCAGTATCCCTTGTTCTAGCTTCTCCTTGATGAAGAATCGATCAATCTCGATGTGCTTCGTCCTGTCGTGCTGAACTGGATTGTTAGCTATACTTATTGCAGCTTGACTATCGCTCAGAAGACGTAGTGGTGCTCCCTTGTCTAGCTTCAACTCTGTCAGCAATGCTTTTACCCACAACAACTCTGACACTCCCAGAGCCATTGCTCTGTATTCTGCTTCAGCTGTCGACCGTGCTACCACAGACTGTTTCTTGCTTCTCCATGAGACCAGATTTCCTCCTACAAAAACACAGTATCCCGTGGTAGACCTTCTGTCGTCTATACAGCTCGCCCAGTCTGCATCACAGTATCCCTCAACTTCTATGCGTCCATTCTTTTTGAACCATAGCCCCTTTCCTAGCGTTCCTTTCAGATATCTCAAGATCTGAAATACTGCTTCCATATGACCCTTTCTTGGATCATGCATGTAGCGACTCACTACACTCACCGCAAATGAGATATCAGGGCGAGTGTGTCCCAGATAAATCAATCTCCCTACAAGTCTTTGATATCTTTCACGATCAACGGGCTCTCCTGCTTCTGCTCCCAACTTGCACTTCTGGTCCATTGGAGTGACTGCTGCTTTGCATCCCAGCATCCCTGTCTCCTTTAGCAGATCTAGTGTATATTTTCTCTGTGAGAGAACAATTTCTTGTTCGCCTTCACACACCTCGATACCTAGAAAGTACCTCATCGCTCCTAAATCCTTCACTTCAAACTCCTTCGCGAGTTTTGACTTCAGCTTAGTGATCTCGACTTCATCATCACCTGTGATCACTATATCATCCACATATACAGCAAGTATAGTGATGTGGCCTCTTGCATGCTGGAGGAAGACCGTATGATCTGCATTTGTTTGACGGTATCCCATGCCTGTAACAGCCTTTCTGAATTTGTCAAACCAGGCTCGAGGAGATTGCTTGAGCCCGTATAGCGACTTCTTCAGTTTACACACCTTTCCTTGCGACGTCCCTTCGTTTGATTCCGTCGCATAGCACCCTGGTGGGAGCTCCATGTATACTTCTTCTTGCAGGTCCCCATGAAGAAAGGCATTCTTCACATCCAGCTGGTACAGCTTCCGTCCATAGTTTGCTGCAATGGAGACCAGAGTTCTCACGGTGCTCATTTTTGCTACTGGGGCAAACGTCTCATCATAGTCTATGCCATATGACTGGGTGAATCCTTTTGCAACCAGCCTCGCCTTGTATCGCTCGACCTTTCCTTCTGGCGTCTCTTTCACTGTGTACACCCATTTTGGGCCGGAGTATAAGCACACGAAGTTTGATGAAGTTTTCCATGAGTGGAAAAATACTCAGCAACCCGCTTATTAGTATACTCCGTCCCATTGTCTGACCGGAAACACTTAATTTTAGCGCCATATTGTGTTTTCACCCGTCGATGAAAGTCCTGAAAGGCCTCAAGGACGTCACTTTTATTCTTCAGAAGGTAGACCCATGTTACGCGGGTATAACAATCAATAAAGGTGACGAACCATCGAAAGCCGTTAATCCCGGTTGTAGGACAAGGGCCCCATACGTCCGAATGTATCATGTCAAAAGCAGCTGAACTCCTATTCCCTGTGCTTACATACGAGCTTCTGGTATGTTTTCCCAAAGCACATGCATTACAAAATAACTTCTCTTTATTAGCCCTTTGATATAAGGACGGATACATTCGACCAATAACCGAAAAAGAGGAATGACCGACACGCTGGTGGTGGAGGAGCAAGTCGGCTTCAACACTGCGATAGGAAGCTTCTGGTGGTGCGTCTGCTAACAAGGATGCCAATGCTTTGTCCAGTCCAGTCCTGTCTAAATACCACAGCCCCTTATGCCATGTGCCAGTCCCAAGTCGTCGTCCTGTCCCTTTCTCCTGAAAAGTCACCTGAGGAATGTCAAAGGAAACAGTACAGTTAAGATCAAGTATAATGGCACTAATGGATAGAAGATTGACAGAAAAAGACGGAGCATGAAGGACATTGGTTAGAGTGATGGAAGGGGTGCATGCGACAGTGCCTTTACCCATTACAGGGCTGGATGTACCATCAGCGGTCTGAATACTCTCTGGCAATGGTAGGGGAGTATATTCCCGAAATGCACCACGGGACCCCGTGACATGGCGAGATGCCCCAGAGTCCATAATCCATCCTGGCTGATGGATAGATGCAAGAGCACGTGCAGAATCATCGGTGCTGGTTTGGGCAAAGCAAGTGAAGTGATCTCCCGAGGTGGAAGACGCCCCAGGACTGTCTGCCGAACCCAGCTTTGTGCCACGCAACTTCTCAAGGAACTCCCGCTCAAGCGGGGTTATTTCAGCCAGGTGATGCTCTCCCCCGTCTTCCGCCAGATTTGCTTTGTGTCCGCCCCTTCTACCAGCATATCCTCCTCTACTACCACGTCGGCCTCCACAACCCCGTCCTCGATCAGTAGACTGATTGCGCAAGGGTTTGGGACAAAATCGGATGTAATGTCCGGAGTCACCACAATTGTGGCAAACACCACCCATAGATGGAGGTTGATTGAAGGCAGCAAGGACAGACTTGTCAACCGTGGCTTGCTCCCCCTGGGAGGAGCCTTTGTTGGGCATCAACTTCAGTCGAGCTTCTTCCTGTGTCATAACAGCTATAGCTTCCTCCAGAGTCGGAAGCGTGGGTTGAGATAGGAGGATATTCCGTCTCTGCTCAAATACAGGATGTAGTCCCTTCAGGAATTTCATCATACGCTGCCTGGAAATATAAGCCAGGAACGTCTGAAAGTACTTCGCGAATGCCGGTTCAACCTGGGCAACTTCCATCCCAAGATGATCATAATGATCCAGATCAGACCAGTACTTCTTCAACAGGGCCGCGTACTCAGAGATGGTACGTTCGTCTTGGGCCACCCTATCGAGTTCATCTTGCAGTTGAAAGACTCGCATAGGGTTGCCGGAGCCGGAGTACATATCTTTTAGAGTTTGCCATATATCAGCGGCAGCCTCCATTGCCTCGACATTGTCCGACACCTGGTCGGTTAAAGAGGCAGTCAACCACCCAGCCACGACGTTGTTGACAATCTCCCAAACAGCAAATTCCTTGGTGGAGCAATCGGCCGGCGCCTTGGCTTGGCCAGTGACATAGCCAACCAAGCCACGTCCCTTCAGAGTCCGCAGCGCCTGCCGCGACCACTTCAAGTAGTTGGACGTTCCTTCCAACTTCGTCTCCAGCTTCTCCAATTTCCCTATTTTGTAAGGGGACGGATCCACATCAGTATGGATCACACGTGGGGTTACCTCGATTAATCTTTTTGATAAGATATCATCAACCAAGGCCTTCATCTCGTCGGCCGTCAGTTTGCCACTGATCGAATCCATGGCTTCTGCAACTGTGAACCCTATTCGTCGTCTACGTCGGCTTCGTCGACGTCGGAGTCGGCAACTATCCCAACTTCGTCGTCTTCTTCGTCTTCGTCGGCGTCGTCATCTTCTTCGACGACAGAGACTTTACGAACGCGCTACGAACTTGGCCAGCACCGGCGCGCGCATGTAAAGTGAACACGTCAGGACACCAGAGAAGACATGATCAGTCTCTGTATAGATCCTGATGTGAAGGAGGAATAACAAAATAAATATTTGTTAGTTCCAAACGGCGCAATCTAGGAAGCCGGTGCAAATAAAATATTTGACATCTCGACTGTCTTCGAAATACGCCGTTTTTTTTTTTTTGTGACGGCTAGGGTTAGGGTTTGGATGGGGCTGTTAGGGCTAGGGTTAGGGTTTCCATGTTAGGAGGGGGGGAGGCGGTAGGTGTTGTAGGGGGGGGGGGGGAGGAGGCTGTAAGGGAGGGAGGGGGGCGGGCTGAAAGGGGGGGGGGGGCGATAGGAGTGGGGGGGTCGGCGGGTGCTGCAGTAGGGTGGGCGGCGGGTGCTGCTGTAGGTAGGGGGGCGGCGGGGTGCTGGAGGTAGGGTGGGCGAGTGTTCCAGTAGGGTGGGCGGGTGCTGCTGTAGGTAGGGGGGCGGCGGGGTGCTGGAGGTAGGGTGGGCGGGTGTTCCAGTAGGGTGGGCGGGTGCTGCTGTGGGCGGCGGGTGGGGGGGGGGGGGGTCGTAGGGTGGAGCGGGTGCTGCTGTGGGCGGGTGGGGGGGGGGGGGGGGGGTCGGGAGGGGGGGGTCGGCTAGGGTGGAGCGGCTAGGGGGGGGGGTCGGCTAGAGAGAGAGAGGGAGAATTTTTTTTTTTTTTTTGTGTAGAGAGAGAGAGTTATGGCTCTGATACCATGTAGAAAATAATGGTTGGTTGATTTTATTGATGGACTACTTCACTACTTATAGGGAGTCTAACTCCTCTACATACTATATATTCCGATGTGGGACTAAAAGTCCCTTATTGATTCTCAACAGATTCTAAACAGATTCTATACTCTTTCGAGATTTGGTTGGGACTTGAAATCCACTACCACAAGATCTTAGTGTTTGATGCGGGAAAAGGGGGTTGTATGGGATGTCTCATACTCAACTATAAAATAGAAAAGCTACAATTTATGTACCTCGGTCTACTTCTCATGTCTGGTGCACCCAAGGAGTGGACCAAAAAAGCTACCATCGGGAAAACATTGAGGTTGCAAGGGTGGAAAGGGATCCTTACCCTTTCTTAATGATTCTAAAGTGGATTCAGTACTCTTGAGATTTGGTCGGGACTTTGAATAAATTACCACGAGTACTCAGTAATTGATGTGGAAGAAAAGAGTGGAATGTGTTGGAGACTACATTTTCGAAATGTTGAGATTACTTTAATTAGGCTTAGGGTCTGTTTAGTTCGGCGAAGTGCATTGAAGTGGAAAATTCGAAACTGCACATTTTGCGTACGGATTGCGTATGCACGTCATGCGTACGTGTTGCATATGCACGTCATGCATACGTATATTTTTCACTTCCTTTGTTTGATTGATTTGAAGAAGTGGAGGTTACAAGTGGGAAATGAAAGATTTGGTATTTAGATGGTTGTTGAAGTGAGTTGGAAAGTGCAACTTTTTGTGCTTTCTATGTTTGGTTTGTAATGAAATGATAATTGAGAAGTGATATGGTTATTCTCTTTAAAAACATGTGAGCTTACCCTCCCCTATATTTTTTTTATTTTTTTTCTAATTCTTGATAATTTCGAATTACCCACAAATAATAATACGACACAAATAATTAGACAATAAATTATTAAATTAATTATCAAATAATATAATTAATAATAATTATTAGCAATTACATAAAACATAAACACATATATGTTATGTTTACCAATTTGCATATATACAAACCGTAAAAAAAATGAATTCAAATAAAGTTGTAAATTCTACAAACAAGATTGTCAATTGCTATATACGCAATTGGATACAAATATAAAGAAGATGTGTACTGTTGGTATATTAGAATAAGTATATTGGAATATCTTTTTGGTATATTTGGTATATCAGAATATATCACAGAGGGTTTAATGTAATAAAGAGGATTGTAAGGCTATATATAGCCATGAGATTATCAATAAAATTAACACAAATATTCAACATGGTATCAGAGCCACCAAAAACCCTAGCCGTCGCCACCTTTCCTAAACCCTAACTCTAGTGGTCACCGCCATCACCATCCGCACCACTACAGCCATCGCCGCCGCCAGCCGTTGCACGCCACCTCCGCCGCCGCCAGCCGCTGCACTCCACCTCCGCCGCCACCAGCCGACCACCTCGCCGCCAGCCGCTGCACTCCACCTCCGTCGCCACTATTTTTTTCTTCTCGTCGCCAAGGGCAGGAGCAACATATAGGAACAACTCAAATAAAAACTTAAAATAGCATTACAAATATTGATCTCTACTTTCCTTCTCGTCGCCAAGGGCGGCGACACTAGAATCGATCTGGGACTCGAACTTGAGGAGATGGATGTAGAGAGCGGATTGTGGTCTGCTAGACTCACAGAGGGTTGTTGGCTTCAGATCCAATCGGCATGCCATCAGAGAGAAAACGTCAGTGGTGGCCTTGAAGTGGTGGTGAGCTCAGTGGTGGCAATCTCATAAGATGCCTGTTTAAGTGATCAAGAAAATATATAGAATCTCACAAACCTCAAAGTAGAAGAGATTGGCCCATCACGTGGATCATCCGTACCACTCATCATGATCTATACATTCTAAAAGTGCATATAAATTAACTTTTATTTGGGTTGGAAATGCTTTACCTATCCATAAAGTGAGAAAAATTAACGGTATGTAAAGCTTTGCCTTTTTTGATCATTTGGTGCATAAGTGAAAATGATCCTGTACGAATGTTTATGTGCATGGATTTTATGATGTATAGATCACGAGGAAAGGTTCAGATCATTCATGTGACGGACCCACCTCTTTGTTTCGTGTTCTCCTCATATTCTCATCTTGGGTCCTCTGGAGAGGATTTGAATCCAAATCTTTCCCTTGAGAAATCAAAGAAAGCTGTAATTGACTGAAACAAGCCGAGAAAATAGCATGAACATGCCAAAATTAGCTGAGTTCGGCCAAAACAGGCTGAATTTTGGCTGAATAAGACTCAAATTTGGCTGAAATATAAAGTGTGGGACAGTCGGAGTTTAGGTGTGATAGGGAAGGAAGTTAACGAAATGTCTGGCACCAAGGAAGGGTACAGAATATGTAGTTTGAGAGTACATTTATAGGAACTCGTGCTTATTGTATGACTCCTATTAGTTAGAAACTATGAAATTATAATGTTAGAGCTTATAAGCCTCTGAGCTGCAGTAGCATTACAAATATTGATCTCTATTGTTTACTGATTGACTAATGCTGATCTATGTTGCATGGACATGAATGCAACACAACACGATATGGAAACGTCAATATGGACATGAAACCAATTTTGGCACGCCCTATTTATCTTTGTAGTATCTATGTCCTGTCCAACATGTTTGACACGGACACGATCCAGACTACCTACCATTTTTTGAGTGTGTGATTTATTGATGTCCTCTTTTAAGTTTGAACACAAGGGCTAATATCAGTAAAAAGTCACTTTACTATATGCAATATGAAAGGACACATTTTTAGTATGAAATCTCAGACTTTTGTTGTTTAGTCATCCAGAATATATTGGTTCTGACCGGCTGAAGAATGGACGGTCACTTGTAGGTCGAGTTGCATCCCTTCTGGAGGCAGGATGAACTTGTAGAGTTTTGCCAAGAGAATAACATTCACGTGTCTGCTCATACTCCACTTGGAGTACCAACGACCAGTACCAGTATGTCAGCCATGGGTCCTGGTCTATCTGATAGTGGATCTGAAGATGAACCTGGAACTCCTAGGATGACGTTCAGAAGGTCGAGCTCTGTCCATGGGCCAATGCTGAAGCTTTCTGTTGTTGCAGATATTGCAGAATCCCACAAGAAAACACCTGAACAGGTAAGTGAGTTTTTCTGCAGAAAGTAATTATCCTGTTATTGCTTCTTTGTTTATGTAGTACCTATCATGCCAATAATGAACTACTGATGTCCTTGAGGTTGCTAAATTTTTTGGTCGTATCTTATATGCCATGTCAAATTGTTAAATCATGTCTGAAGAGGACACTAAATGACCAAAAACTAGTCTCTTAGGTGCATGTTCAATTTGCCGGTAGCTCTTTTTTTTTTTTTTTTCCGCTTGAGCAATGTTAGGTTAATGTACTAAGGGAAACTGTAAGAAAAGTGTGTAAATTGATATATGCGTATATCAGTCAAGTCAAAGGACCACTTACTTTTAGATGATCCAAATTTAGATATCGTAAAATAGATCCAATCCATGTTTGTTTTGTTTTAGGAGAAGGGGCAGACCAAAATGAAAATGATTTTGGAATTGTTAAAATATTGTTGCCACAGATACACCTCCAAAAAATTGTATCCGAGTCCATATCTATAACCAATACATATTCGACACGACACTTCAGACGCCCATGTCTAGGCTCCAAGAGGCCCAAAAGATGGTTGAAATTGATTTAGCATGGTAGTGATCCTTCCACAAATATTTGAGATTTGAGAAAGTAATATTCTTTGACTTTGCAAGTGAGTAGACTAATTAATTGATATTGTACCAAGGCAATATGAAAGTAGATAAAGTAACATTTCTTTGATTTTGCAATGGTGAGTAATTTAATTATTTGATATTGTACAAAGGTAGAATGGAAGTAGATAAAGTGGGTGTAAATCACTAAATTGTTATCTGCTACAAATGTGTGTATCAGTCAGAACCAGTTACTTCAAAAAGATTATCCAAGCTTAGATATTGAATATATATCCAATCCATGTTTGTTTTGTTTTAGGGGAAGGGATAGAGCAAAATGAACATGGATTGGAACTATTAATATATTGTTGCACCGATACTACTGAGAAATGTATCAGAGTCCATATTTGTATCTAATACATATTCGACACGACAATTTGGATATGGCTAGCCCATGTCTAGGCTCCAAAGAGACAAAAGATGGTTGAAATTTGTTTTGTGTGGTAATGATCGTGCCACACATATTTGAGATATGAGAAAGTAACATTTCTTTGTATCAATCCTTTTGAATATTTGGGACCTATTTACTACCCAGCATGTTCTAATGTATAAAATTATAAACATATTTTTACATGCGTATGTATAAACATATTCATACCGCATCCACATCCTAAAAAAAAAATAATAAAAATAATTCATACCGCATCCACCTCCACATCCTAACTTTCTAAAGTATTATGTCCTTCGATTCTGTCAGTGTCTATGCAAACTTAGGTCAAAATCCATATGAACTTGTTACAGTGACTGAGATAATGGCAGGTAATAGCGCTAAATGGAGGAATGGCTTATCCAGCCGACTCTCAAATTTTAGGATCAAGGCTTTGTTTTCATCGTTGTTATATATATATATATTTTTTTGGAAAAAGGGTAAATTTTATTCCAAACTCGTCACATAATCAAGGCTTATCCAGCATGTTATATATATATATATATATATATATATATATATATTTGAAAAAAGGTAAATTTTATTCCAAAGTAACACAGTAATCGTACAACATACAATCAAAGTGGGGACTCCCACTCATCAAGACCTCATAACATTTACATCAAATTCGATGTTATGAAGCATGCCCACCAGAGGTGTAACCAGTCCCTCGAATATCCGACGGTTTCGTTCCAGCCAGACATGCCAAACCGAAGCAGCCAGACGAACCCTGGCGGTCCGGAACCAGTCCTCCCCTCTACCTCTACTATCACGGATCACCGTAATGATGTCCCCAGTACTCTTTCCGGAGTCACAACCTCCTAATATTCTACTTTGTTCCTTCCAGATCTGCCAAGCCAGGACACACTCAAAGAAGATGTGGCTGATAGATTCTTGCTCCACACCGCACAACACACACTTGGGATCCGGGACCGGCACTCCAAAAGAACTCAACCGATCTCGAGTAAGAAGGCGACCCAATAGGAGCTTGTAAAGACAGAGCTGCATCTTCCTTGCCAGGCCCTTGCACCATACGAAATCGTAGTCAGGACTCTGAGGAAAAGTGCGCCTGATGAGATTGTAGCAACTCCTGAATTGAAACTCCCCAGTACCCGGGGACGCACCAGTTGGCTCCCAAATCCACCGATCTGTAGGCAAGTCCGGATCAATGGCAATATTGCTAATGATCTCTCCCAGCTCCATGGTAAAACGATAGGACTCCGGCCTCCACTCCCCATCGCGAATGATCCGACTAAACGTCAGACCCCGCCTATCCTCCTGGTGAGTTTGAGCTCCCCTGATGTCCAATAACGAGCACCGATCTATCCAGGGATCTCGCCAGAGGTCCGTTCCAGACCCATCCTTCATGACCTTCCTGATAGCAGACTTGAGAATCCCTCTGTCTCAGGACAGTCTTGAACGTGACGGAATGATTGTTGTCAGTAGTACACGTCCAAAAGTTGTCCTGCTTCACATATCTGCTATGCATCCAGGCAACTCAGAGAGACCCCCCATTTATGAATTTCCAAGCCAGCTTAAGCGCAGAAGCCTCCCGAATCTCCAGCAGTAGCCTAATCCCCACTCCTCCCTCCTTCCTGGGACGACAGAGCTGATCCCAAGAGATCGCATGCATACCCCTTCTCCAAATGAAATCTGCACAAATCCGATCCACTTTCCTAACAGTAGCGATAGGAAGGAGGATGGATTGTAGCCAGAAATGAGCAACAGCTGTAATCACTGACCGAACCAGCTCAATGCAACCACCAAATGACAATCCCGAGGCTTGCCAACCTTCCACTCTCCTCTGGACGTACTCCACCAAACTATGGCAATCATGATCCCGCGCATAGTTGACTGTGAGGGGGACTCCTAAATAGCGCACCGGAAGATCACTCCTCTCGATACCCAGCACGTCAGCTCGCCCCTCCTTCTGGGGACATAAGGAGTTGAAGTACACCCGGCTCTCCTCCCTGTTCAGCTGAAGGCCCGATAAGGAATGCAACTCTCCCATAATTTCTGCAAGCGTCTACATACCCTCCATCGAAGGCCGGAGAAACACCAAGAGATCATCAGCATAAATGAGGTGGGTGACTGGGGGATCCACCCTCCGGAACAGTGGAACCAGCCTCCCTCGGTGTGCTGCTAAATCCATCCGGCAAGTGAAGTATTCCATAACAATCGTGAATAAGTAAGGAGACGGGGTCGCCTTGCCGAAGCCCACGATTACTCTGAAAATACCCATAGGGGATGCCCTGAATGAGAACCGAGAAAGTGAAGGACGTGATGCACTCTCGTATCAGGCCAACCCAATGGTCCCCAAAACCCATGGCGGACATCAGATGGCAAAGGAAGTCACGGTTGACCATGTCATACGCCTTCCTCAGATCCAGTTTCACGCAAGCCTTCTCTCCTCCAGGTTTGTTAAAACCTCTCACCATCTCATGAGCCAGAAGGCTGTGCTCAGCAATCGATCTCCCATTGATAAACGCAGCCTGGTTCGGGGAGACCAAGTCCTACATGATCCCCTCCATACGCCGGCGCATAAGGTGCATAATTATCTTATAAAGATAATTACAGCACGCAATAGGTCTGAAGTCCGCCAGTGTTGTCGCTCCCTCCTTCTTAGGCACCAAGGTCAGGAAGGTGTGGTTCAGCTCTTTCAGCAGCTTTCCGTTGGTGAATAATTCCTGTACCACCTCCAAGACCTGATGCTTCAGAGTATCCCAGTGGCGTTTGTAGAACCCACTGCTAAAACCATCCGGGCCTGGAGCCTTGTTGGGATCCGCCAGCTTGACAATAGCTTCCACCTCCTCCAATGTAACGGGAGCAAGAAGAATACTATTCCCGTACGGAGTCACCAATCTCTTCGTAATGATCTCTGGGAACACAGACAAGTAGTCAGTTTAGAAATACAACTCAGAGTAGTACCTGACCGCCTCGCCCTGAATCGCAGCCGGCTCCCCCACAAGATTGTCATCCACATCCAGAAGCCGGGAGATGTGATTCCTATGCTGTCTGGCCCGGATGACATCATAGAAGAACTTGGAGCACCGGTCGTCGTCCTTGAGCCAGGAGCATTTGGCACGCTGAGCCGTGCTGATCTCCTTATGCAACCGCAAGATGCTGACTTCTTCTATCAGTTCCTTCTCTCTTGCCGCCAAGTCTCCATTGAGCATGTCAACCTGCATGTCTTCCCGGATAGCTCGCAATTCTACCTCCTTATCTTCTAAAGAAGTCCTCGGCAACCCCTTCACCAAACTCCGAAGAGCCTGCTTCGTGGCCTTGAGACGATGGACCAATCGGAACTGAGCCTTCCCCTCCTGTCCACTATCAAGCCCCTCTGTGACAGCCTCCAGGTAGCCCTCCGAGAGGTACCAACTGTTGTTGTACCTAAAAGGACGGGACTTCCCAGGGGCCCAACAAGTGAATCCAACCCGGATGGGGGAACGATCACTCGTCCCTGCAGCTAGGTCCTCCGCCGAAGTGTTAGGGAAATGACGGAACCATTTTCCATTCCCCAAAGCTCTATCAAGATGGCACGCAACCCTATTCCGAATAGCTTTGTTATGCCAAGTCCAGATGAAGCCAGAGCGAGATAATCCCTGGAGCCCCGTCTGGAGGAGACATCTCTGAAAATTATATAGGATAGAGTCTGGAAATGGCCGACCTCCCACCTTCTCCCCTCGGTGCAGAAGGGCATTGAAGTCCCCGATCATCAGAAGAGGGAGGGACGCCGAATCTGCTACAGCTGCGACCCGGGAAATGTCACTCCAAAGGGATTCCCTCCTCCGTCTGTCATTGTGACCGTAGACTGCTCCTAATAAGAACCGGAAGCCACCCTTGTTAGAGAAGGAAATAGCAATCAACTGCTCCGACGTCAAAAGCAAATCTCCATCCCAGCTCTTCGAGTTCCATCGAACCCAGATCCTGGCCATGTCACACAGAGCCAGGTTATGCAGTTGGACCCAATGAGATGGGGTCCTACGAGCAAGAGTCTTTTCACCCTTAATATTAGTTTCTAACAGAATAGAGATGTCATATTTCTCTCTGAAAAGCACCCCACAGATCTCTCTCCACCTCCCAAGCGAACACACCCCCCTCACATTCCAGGCTATAATGGCCATTAATTAATTAGAGGAAGAGCCCTGAAAAAACACCCGGATCGGCACCTGGGGAAAGCGCCTCGTCCGTCGCTAAAAGATCTTCCTCCATCCCAGTCGGAACGGTCTGCTGTGGGATGGCCTGAGAGAGAACCAACGTCCATGAAGGATTGTCAACATACACCGCCTCCTCTCTGTCAGAAGAATGCATCCCCTCCCTGGAGAGGCTGTCACTCAGCGGCCCTACAGCACGTCTCTTCCTGCAGTAAACCTGCCCCTCGGTCGAACCTCCACCCCCTCGTACCACGATCCCCGACGCCGTCATACCTCTCGTAACAATACTACTCTGTCCCTGGGAAGTGGGCAACGCCCCACTCGTGGGAGCCAGCTGGGTAGATACAATGAGGCTCGTCCCGTCCTCACTCATTGGGAGAGTATCCTCGCCTACTAAGGCCTCCTCTCCGCTGTCGACTCTGATATCCATATCACAGGTAGAGTCTGGAGTCTCACTCTGGGGGATAGAAGACTCCACATGATGTCCGGCCGCCGAACAAGCACTGGCCAGATGCCCGAAGCAACAACACTATGAACAGGTAGGGGGAACCCATTCGTATTCCACCTTCTGGGTAAGCACCTCTCCAGACGGAATCTCGTACTCCACCAACTCCGGTAACTCCCTCCCAGCTCGGATCTCCACAAAAATCCTGGCGTACATCAACCTCGACCGAAAAGCAGTGGCTTCGTCTGCCTTGATCGGGGTGCCCACCAAGCTCGCCAGTCGCATCAGCAAAGGAATGCTCCAAAACCGGACAGGGAACTCAGGAAAGCGAATCCATACAGGGATGACATTCAGTACTTCCCGCTCACAGCGAAGCTCCGGAGTCCACTCCTTAAGAATGATAAGCCTACCGTCAAACGTCCAGGGGCTGCCTTGGAGTATCCTAGCGACATCTTCCGCGAGTCCGAACTTCACATAGTAGAAACCGTTCTCGCGGGCAAAGAACTCCATACTCCCTTTAGGCTGCCAGACACGCGCTGGGTACCCCCGAGTCTGTCTGTAGAAAGGCTTGTTGCCTAGTACATACAGGACGAGGGTGTTCTCCCAATATGCTGATACCTTTTCGATCTCCTCCGCAGGGAACGAGGCCCGGAAACCCCTCCCTGCCTTGATTGGCGGCACATACCCCATCGATGTGGGACTTTTCGGCCTCACGGGTTTGCAGATCTCTGCCCAAGACCGTCCAGCAGGTCGTGGAGTCGCCCCTAGTGGCCTGGTGACTACCTCCGGCCGGGATGGACCAGATCTCGGCGCACCGGGATCCACCACCTTACCCTTCCCTTTGTCCGCCGCGGTCGCCTTTGGGCGTCAGCCGACCGATCTTCCCGCAGATACCACAGGACCCCGAGCAGATGGCCGCGCCCCGATCCACTCTGACGAGTGTCAATCGGGTGCCTATCTCGCACGTGACCCTGGCCACCACCTGCCTTTCCTCCGGTCTTCGCCACGCGTCGACGTGTAACCGTCGTCCAACCTCCTCCCTCCGTCATGTTCCCCTGAGATCCAGAACCAGCTCCGAATTCAAAATATGGGGTTTTAGAATTCTTCCGAAGAGTTCGATCTCCTGGAGCCGACCCCGACTCCTCCCCAACGGGGAATGACGCCGCAGCCGTCGCCCGTGGATGGCTGCCCGACCCACGTGACCCCAGATCCGCCCCTCCTCCGCCGGGGGGGTCGCCGCCACCTGCAGACCGCATGGGGGGTCCGCCCGACCCCCCCACCAGCACTACCGCCGCCCCCCCCCCCCACCGCCAGGGGAGGCGCCTCCGTCGGAGCCAGAGCTGGGGGTCCGCCCGACCCCCTCATCGTCGAACCCACGCCGGCCTCCCGCGCGCTGGGGTCTCCGCCGCCGGGAAGGGGGGTCAGCCCGCCCCCCCTTCTTCCCGTGCTTCCTCCCCCCGCCGGCGAGGGGGTCCGGTGGCCGCGGGGGGGGGGGGGGGGGGGAGCCTTGGTCGCCGCCGCCCTAGGGTTCGATGTCCGCGTGTTCTCTCGATCGCCAGGATCGCCAGGAGCCGTCATTATATATATATATATATATATATATATATATATATATATATAATATATATATATATATATATTGAGGTGTCCTTTTCTCCGGGCCTGCGAGCAATGCCGGGGGGGGGGGGGATTCGAACCGTGCCCCATCCCCACGTGAACCCCCACGCACCCCTCCCCCCCCGGTGTACCCAACGGGCTACACCCCCACGGACCGTTGTATATATATATATATATATATATATATATATATATATGGAAAAAAGGGTAAATTTTATTCCACGAACATCTCAGTAATAAGTAATACAGTACATATCTCTCCCATCCCTCACACTCCGTTTAAGGGGCCATTACAGTTACATCTAATTCTAAATTATGTAGAATTCCTACAGGAGGGGTTATCAACCCCTCAAAGATATGCCTGTTGCGTTCCCTCCAAACGTGCCAAACCGACGCTGCAAGCCGAACTCTGGCTGTCTTGGCCCAACCATGCTCCATGCCTCGGCGTTCCCTGATCCAGGTGAGGATCCCCCGGATGTCTCTAGCACTGCCACCTCCTTCTAGCGGCCTCCTACACTGCTCTGACCAAATATACCAAGCCGTAGGACACTCAAAGAATAAGTGACCCATGGATTCGTCCTCCACTCCACACAATACACACTTCGGGTCAGGGATCTGCACCCCAAACCGGAGAAGTCTGTCCTTCGTCAGCAACCTGCCTAATAACAGCTTGTAGGAACATAACTGCATTTTGCGAGCAATCACCTTTCCCCAGATAAAGTCGTACTCCGCGATCCTGTCCTGAGAGGTCCTAACCAGATTGTAACAACTTTTGAAGCGGAATACCCCTGTCCCTCCATCATCATCTGGTGGGTTCCATCTCCAAGAGTCAGCAGGCTGGATAGTATCAATAGTGACCTGTCGGATCTCCTCTCCAAAATGCACCGTGTACTGGTAATCCTCAGGTCTCCAAGTTCCATCTCTGATGATAAGATTGCATTTCAGTCCTCTGCCCGCCTCTCTGCCCATCTGGTCACCTAAGGACTCCGAAAGGGACCTATTGCCCATCTACGAATCGAGCCATAGATCAGAGTTCGCCCCGACCTTCATGATCCGACCGATAGCAGACTGAAGTACCGGTCTGCACCGAAGAATAGCCTTAAATGGTACCGAGAAATTGTTATCGATCTGACAGACCCAGAAATTTCTCCGCCTCAAATATCTGTTAGCCATCCACTCTGTCCAAAGAGAACCGTCCTTGATGAACTGCCAAGCAATCTTCAACCCATAGGCCTCCCTAACCGAAAGCAATGGTCTCAACCCCACCCCTTCCTCCCGAGGGCGGCAGAGTTGCTCCCAGGAGATTGCATGCATTCCCCCTCGCCAGATGAAATTGGCACATAAGCTCTCCACCTTCCGGATGGTGGCCACCGGAATCTTAATCGACTGCAACCAGAACATAGCAATGCCCGAAATGACAGACATCACCAGTTCAATACGACCACCAAAAAAGAGTCCAGCTGCCTGCCAACCTTCCACCCTCCTCTGTGTAAATTCCACCAGGCTGTGGCAATCCAGATCTCTAGCATAATTAACCGTCAGCGGTACCCCCAGGTACTTTACCGGTAGGTCATCTTTCTCCACTCCCAGAGCAAGGGCCTTTTCCTCCTTGAGGGAGCACCGAGAGCTGAAATAAACCCTGCTCTTCTTCCTATTCAGTTGAAGTCCAGACAACCGTCCAAACTCCTCCATAATCTCTGACACCGCACGCATCCCCCGCATAGATGGATGTAGGAGCACCAAGATGTCGTCAGCATAGATCAGGTGGGACACCACTGGCTTGACCAGCCTGAAGAGAGGGACAATCTTCCTACTATGCACAGCCAAATCCATCAAGCAAGTGAAATACTCCATCACGAGCGTGAACAGGAACGGGGAGAGAGGATCTCCCTGCCGAAGGTCCTTGTTGCTCCGGAAGAATCCATAAGGAGTACCTTGGATGAGGACCGAGAAGGTAGGGGAGCAGATGCACTCCCTCACCCTTGCTACCCACACCTCGTCAAATCCCATGGCATGCATAAGGTGGCGAAGGAAGTCTCTGTTGACCGTGTCATAAGCTTTCCTCAGGTCAAACTTCACACAGGCCTTCATCCCCCAAGGTTTGTTGAATTCTCTCACCATCTTATGGGCCAGCAAGCTGTGCTCTACAATTGATCTACCCTTCATGAATGCCGCATGATTAAGTGAGACCAGTCCCTGCATAATATCTTCCATGCGTCGGCACATAAGGTGTGTAATTATCTTATAAAGATAGTTACATCACGCAATAGGTCTAAAGTCGGCGAGGGATGTCGCGCCCTCCTTCTTTGGAATCAATGTCAGAAAGGTGTGGTTAAGCTCCTTCAGCAACTTTTCCTCAGTGAAGAACTCCTGCACCGCCTCCAGGACTGGGTGCTTAAGCAAGCCCCAGTGCCTTTTATAGAACCCGTTAGAGAAGTCATCAGGCCCGGGGGCCTTGGTGGGATCCGCCTTCATCACAATAGCCTCCACCTCCTCCATACATACTGGAGCCAGCAGTAGGCTGTTCCCATATGGTATCATCAGCCTCTTGGTGACAAGATCTGGGAACGTGGTGTAATCTGACTGATGATATAACTCTGAGTAGTACCTAATGGCCTCCTCCTGAATCTCTACCGGATCACCAATAAGCCTGCCCTTGCCATTAAGGAGCCTGGGGATGCTGTTCTTGTGCTGTCTGGTACGAATCAAATCGTAGAAGAACCTGCTGCATCGGTCCCCCTCCTTGAGCCAGGAACACTTGGCCCGTTGGGCCGTGCTGATCTCCTGCTGAAGCCTCAGGATGTTGACCTCCGCAATCAGGTCCTTCTCCCTGGCCGCCAACTCACCGCTCATCATGTCTGCCTGCAAGGCTTCCTGAACCTCCCGAAGAGAAACCTCCTTATCCTCGAGGGAAGACCGAGGCAGCGTCTTAACCCAGTCCCGAATGGCTCTCTTCGACCGTTTGAGTTTCTGTGCCATGCGAAACTGAGTCGTGCCCTCCTGAGTGTAGTGCCCCGTCCCACTCAGTCAATTGGAGGAATCGGAACGCCGACGGCGTTCGAACTTAGCCATACAATGGCTTGCTCGAAGATCTGCTCGGTCGAGGCGACTCCTCGCTCAGGTGGGTGGCTTCGGTGAAATTGTCTCAACTTGGCCTTCGCACTAATAAAACGAAAGTTTTCAATGCACAAGTAGGCTTGATAATAAAAGAGGCGAATCCACATAGCTAAGGAAATAATCCCAAGTCGGGTCGATTGAGTTAGAAAATGAACAAGGTCCCACGGTCGGCTTAGAATCGTTGTACGATGGCTTTCAAAATGGCACTCGGTCTTTCGTCCCTTGGCTTGGGAGAGAAAAAAGTTGGTCTTAGCCACAAAGTTGTGAGTTAGCCTAAGTCATAGGCATCGCCCGCATAACGCTTGATAGAGCATGCACGGTCCCATCGTCCAAGGCTTGACATAGACCTTGCTCGCCCCACGGGCTCAGTTGCATCGTGCGACTTGTGGCATAAGTTTAGGCACCCAAATAACTTGGTTGTTCAAAGTCGATCGCGTGCACGACACATTTCCTCGACGCAAGGCTTGACGTAGCATTTGCTCGTCAAGTTGATGCATGATTAAGTTAGGCTAAGTGATTCTAGGCAATCGAAGACATTCTAAGCACTGTCCCATGTTTTCTGCGATTGTCGATATTACTTGGTTTCACGATCGTAAGGCCTGTCATATAGAGTATGACTTGGGCTGTAGTGTCGCATAGAGTTCAAGTTGGTTTAAGGCACGATGTCACGGACTTAGTCTTTTATTACACAAGCCACGGTTGATTCAAATGGAGTTTGGAAAAAGGGCTATTAAATAGGCGTTCCTGAGTTGAGTAAAATGATAGGACAACGAGGAAGAATGCTCACGACCATGGGTCGTCGAGGCGGTCTCAAATGTTAGAAGTCTTAAACTTGGTCCTGAAAGGATGGTAACATTGGAAGAAGAATGACTGTGTGGGACGTCGATTTGAGTCGAGTCTTGCATGGTCATGGACAACTTGTCGACAATGACGATGTTTCCTCGAGCGGCATCCCCGGGCCACGGGACCATTTCGGCCTAAGAGAAAACACGGTATAGCCGAGCTGGGGGTACCGCTCAGGTTATTCGGGAACTTTCAGCGGGGCTCGCTACTTGCGCTGAAAGGGTCGCCGAATAACAAAGCTATAAGTTCAGGATAGCTTGTGGTACTAGTGACCTTTCATATAGATGGGTCGGCACGGGCGACAATCCGCAGGTGTGCCTTTGGATTGAGTCGAGTTGAATAGGTGCACGATCAGAAGACAATGTTTGGGCCTAAGATTTGGCTGCAACGCAGATACCGTGCTTCGGCACGAGATATGATGTCGAGTCTTAAGTTGTTGGATAAAGTTGCATAAGTTGGGTTCGTTCGAGTTTAAGTCAGGAAGCGCCGCAAGGCAAAGTTGGTTTATTGACACTAAGTTCACAAGTCTTGGTTGAGTCGGTTGGTGATTAAAAGTAGCGAGGGCCGCGAGGAGGCAATATGGTAGGCACGGCCTCAATATGTATTTGTAGTACGGTCACATAAAAATTGGGTACTATCGTGTAGTTACGTCTCTGAGTATGGGCCGAAAGGCAAGCACGACTTGATAAGTTGACGTCGTTGACACGAGAAGGGTCTAGAGGCAAAGTATCAGTAAGTTGCTAGTTGTAAGGCACATGATGGTCTAGAGACACAAAATAGGTCGAAGTCTATGTCATAAAACTGATCCTAAGGCAAGAGTAGAAAGACAATCGTAAAGGGATTATGTTGCACAAAGTAAATGAACGTGTTGGTTTTGTATGGGTGGGCGAGGAGCTCACACCACCAGTACAGTTGAGTACTGACACCCACACAGTTTTTATGTGCAGGAACAGGTAGAAGCTCGTTGGCGCGGAGCTCGCTTGGATGTGTGGAGGAATGGAGTTACTTGGCGTTTCGAGGCACGCGGCCGCATGGAGTCTGGACTTATACATGACATAATGTACGGACATCGCCTATCTAAAGCTTCCGCTGGACTACTCAAATTGTATTGAGAGATGAGACAGAGTAGAGTGACTTGTAATATGAGAAGAGTGAGCTTGAGTGATTGTAATCTTGGCCTTGCGTCATATTGTAATCTTTGTTTCAATCAAGGTTCCAAATATCGGCCGATACCGATACGTATCGGCCGTTCGGATTTTGCTCTCGCTGATCCGATACTTTGCCAAAATATCGGTATCGGTCGAGAATGCCACAGGAAGGTTTGGATCGGACCGTATCGACCGTTACGAGCCGATACGAGCCGATACAGGCCAAAACCCTAAATCAAAAACCGGAAAGATTCTTCGACCATAAAAAAGCAAGGTCACATCCAACAGAGAACTCAATAATGGAGAAATTGATACAGTTCACAGAAAAATTCTATAAATAGATGAATATTTGACATGAAACCACCACAACAACAAAGAAAATAAAATCATTTACACAAAAAATTGTGAAGATCAAGAACTTACTTCGTTTTCAGAAGGTAAAAGCTCCTTGGCCGTCGCTGTCGCCGCCTTCGTCGCTGTCGCCACAACAACAAAGAAAACTGGCAAGATGTAAACTAGCAGGATATGAACTGACAAGATAATGAAGTAGATAAAGGAAAAATAGAAACCAATACGTGTGTGAAATACCTTCAAATACGTGAACGGCTGGGCTAATACGGTACATCATACGATGGCTATCATTCAGTAATTGGTACGGCTAACTCATACGTGTGTGTGTATGACTTAGCTATCATTCGGTAACGGTAATTGGGTTTGTTCACGTATTTACCGAGTATTTTTCCTCCCGACTCTCTAACAATCAATAACGGTTAATGATACACTGAGAAGGATACGATAACTACAGTATCACAATCGTGTCTCAAGGAATATCAAACAATGACTCAACGGGATATCAAGCAAGAAATCTATAGAGTAAACATTATAATAAACTAAAACATAAATGCAATACTGTACTTGCCTGAATCCTTGCACAAACCTAGCCACAAGTCGAGGATGAGGGAAATGCCGATCTAGAGCTGTCAACCTATAACATACATCGCACCACGAACAGTGTACGAAAACCACAAATCAATTCTAATGTTCTAATTCTAAATAGTGGCTAGTTGGGTTACTAATCTAATAATAATTAATTCTGTAATAATTCACTTAAAAACCTAATTTAACCTAATAATAATCTGAATATAATCTAAATATGCAAGTTTGGCCATCAAAAGTCGTGTTTCTCAATTTCGGAAACCATGGCACGCAAATCGAGACGTGCTGTTGACTTTTTAGTCAAACGCTACAAACTCTAGATTTTGAAAGTGCATCTTGGTAGATTTCAGTGCCACGAGTACGCTGGAATCGACCGTGCCTCAAAATCATGCTTTGGTCAAAAGATATCGCCGTTATGGCTAATCGTGACCAAAACGGGGATCAACCGATCAGTTCTGAGTTCAACAGAAAAATTAAAATACTAAATGAACGAAATAATTTTTGGGAAAAATATATGTCGTAGAGCTCTGTGTTAGCTTTCCGAAACTTCAAATGGTTCGTGATTTCGATTTCTGGTTCTCCCGGAATCTCGAAAACACTGAAACGTGTCAAGTTTCGGACAACCGACACTCTACGAATTTTCCAGAAATTTAGGTTCAGAATTTACAAAAATAAGTTACATAATCAGAAATTTTACCTCGATACGAATCCAACAAAAAAACGGCGCGCTAAAAAGAGGTCGGGGTTGCCGGAAAACGCTTCGGAAAGTCGGGGGATAACCGGGATTAAAACTCCAAAAGTCGGCTGCTAATAATCTAGGGTTTCTCGAAAATCGAAAAGAATAAATATATAGAGAGCGGCTCAGTCGGTTGAGCGGCTAGGACCTTGCCACGTGGCGCAATCTGCTCGCACCCGCTCAAAGGGTTGGACGGCTGGATGGGCTCCCTGCTTGGGCCAAGCCGACTAAGAGTTGGCTAAGGAGCCGGCTCCATAATACCAAACACAGTCAGCACACCGCTGACTGACAGGCGGGCCCAGCTCAGTCGGCCCAAGCGGTTGACGCGTGGGCCCCCTATGCGCTGACTGTGCGCTGACAGGGTATTTATTTTCAGAAACTGATTTATAAATTAAATTAAACCCAAATAAATTCAAATAAATTCCTAAAGATTCTAGAAAAATCGTAGTAAATTATAGAAATTATAATTAACCTCCTAAGTCAAAATAAAAATACTTGGTCTCATATCATTCCCAAATGACCTCATAATAAATATTGAAGCCTTTAAAAATATATAAATCCTAATAAATAAATACTTAAATATTGCCAAAAATTATGAAAAATTCTGGAAAATATAAAATAGTATAATGAACCCTATAAAAATATTTGGGGTCAATATTTGCTATTAGGCTACCACAATAAATTCCATAAGTCCTAGAAAATAGGTTTTTCCACTATTTAATAATCAAAATAATTCCAGAAAATTCCTAGAAAATTAAATATAAACTATTCAATTAAAAGTGAAAAAATATCACTAATATATAATCGGTTGGCGGATGCCACAATTGGGCTCGCAACCCGTATCGAAGTGATCATAGGCTTACACATAAGAGATGCCAAGTCTATTACGGTGCGGAACACCGTGACCTTCATATAGATAGGGCCGGTGGGCTGAGATTAGAGTTGGGTGCAGGTGCAGGGCCTGTGACCCTTATGCATTGTCTGAGTTTATGATTGGTTGGTTGCACGAATTGAATGATTTCTTATGTAAAGTTCTAACCTTTGCAGGCTAGGCAAATGGGACGGAGATGAGCACGATCACTATGTTTATATTCATATTATGTCTAACTGTATCTGCCGTAGGGACACGGTATTGGACACACTTATGATAAGGTGCTATGTTTAAGTATTGACATGAAACTGATCCTAAGGCTAAATAGAAAGATCACAAATTAAGATGCATGTTTCACTAAATATACCTTCTGTTTGGTTTGGGTACGAGCGGGTCTTGATCAGTGCGAAGCGAGGACGAAAGCACTAATCCCCCACTAGTTTGCTTGCAGGTTCAGGTTATAATCGGCTCGGGCGGGACTTGGCTTGGACGCGCCGAGGCATGGAGTCCTTAGCGTTCAAGAGGAGCTACCGCATAGGCGCTCGGACTTGCGACATGAAGATGTTCGGCCGAAGACTACTTGTTGGCTATAAAGAGACATAATGTATGGAACAATGTAATCTTTTGTGAGCTAGAGAGATTATGAGCGTTGTAGCCAATTGGCATATTCAGTTGGGCGATTCAAGCCTTTGTAACCTTTAGTTCATATCAATAAAAAAGATTCTTATGTTATACTCTGTTTTCTTCCGCTGCTTATGTTATCAATTTGAGATAAACACTTGTGAACATGTTATCTCGCCTTGCACGAGCGCAACTCCAGGCTCGTGCGGCATCACGTCCCAGCGAGGACGATAATTCAGGTAAAATCTAGCGAGACGGGCGATTTTCCAGATCGGGACGTGACACTCATCCTCCCGTGGGGATGGGGCATGCCTCTTCCTGCTATACACATTTTCCACCAAAGAGGCAACCATCCCGTTCTGTCTGCTAACTAGGGTCGTCATACCCCTGGTCACCATGCTCCTCTGGGGCGTGAACTCAACAATCGCCTCCTGCGAACTCTTCTGTCTCGGCAAGGTGTCCGCCTCCGGCCTGCTGGCTACCTCCATCAGTGTGTCCTCCTCCATTGGCCTGCCTACCGTCGCCGCTTCGGTGTTGGAACTGGACCCCATCTCCGGATCCACCACCTCCGTCCGTGCCCCCGGGTCCTAGCTGTCTCCTTCCCTCTGTTCGTGCAGGCACTAGGTAAGTGACCAAAACTCTAACAAAGGAAATACATTGGGGGAACCCAATCATACTCAACTGCCTGAGTTAGGACCTCTCCGGACGCCACTTGGTACTCAAGGAGTCTCGGAAGCTCCATCCCAGCCTTTATCTCTACAAATATCCTAGCGTACATCAGTCTAGTGCGGAAAGCCGTAGCCTCATCCGCCTTGATCGGCTTGCCAGCCAGACTGGCCAATCTCATGAGCAAAGGGATGCTCCAGTATTTCACTGGAAACTCAGGGAAGGGAATCCAGACAGGTATCACATTCAGAACCTCCTTCTCACATCGTAGCTCAGGAGTCTATTCCTTCAGAATGATAAGTCTTCCATCAAAGGACCATAGCCCTCCTTGTATAATCCTTGCCACATCCTCCGCCATATCGAACTTCACAAAGTAGAATCCATTCTCTCTGGAGAATATCTCCATGCTCCCCTTGGGACGCCATACACGCTCTGTATACCCCCGGATCTGTCCATAGAATGGCTTGCTGCCCAGCACATACACCACCAGCGTGTTCTTCCAGAATGCCGTAACCTCAGCGATCTCATCTGTCGGGAAGAATGTCCAAAGGCTACCTCCCACCTTCATCGGTGGCACATACTCCATCAATATCGGGCTCTTGGGCCCCACAGGCATGCAAACGTTCTTCCAAGATTTGGGTCTTGTGGCATCGGTGAACGTATGGGGTGCGGCACAGGAAGGCGTCGGGCTTTGTCTCCCTACCGCCCCAGCAATACCTTTTTCTTTTTCTGCCGCCGTCACCTTGAGCCGTCATCCTGTCTCTGTGCTTCCCGATACACCCCTCGGCCGCCGGGAGCCTCCTTGGCCGTTTGACGGCCTACTAGTGTTCCGACCAGAGCCCGTCCGACCCGTTATCTGCGTCAGGGCCCCTCTTCTCCCTCCCGGGCGGCGTCTCGCCACCGTAGTCCAGCCTTCGTCGCCTCGGCCGTCCTGGGTTCCAGAACCGAACCTGAATTCGAACGTTGGAGCGTTTGACATGTTCGATGTGTTGGTCGTCGGCTCCCCCCTCCTCCTCACTGCCCCACGACCTGGAGAGGGTCTGCCCAAAATACCCCTCCAGGCTGCCGGTTTCCCACCCGTCGCTGCTACCCGGCCTGCTGCTGCCTGGTCCGCCGCCGCCCGTCCCTCCGCTGCCGCGTGTGGGGGGGGGGGGGGTCCGCCCGAACCACCCCCCCCCCCCCCCCCGTCTTCTCTCCCGGCCCCCTCCCGCCTGTGGGGGGGGGGGGGGGGGGGGCGCACGGCCACCGCATTGGGGGGTCCGTCCGACCCCCCCTTCTTCCCTCCCGGCCCCCTCCTGCCTGGGGAGGGGGGCCTCCGCCGCCGCGCGAGGGGGTCCCGCCCGAGCCCCCTTCCTCCCGGTCCTGACACCGCCCCCGGCGAGCGGGTCCGGTGGCCGTGGGGGAGGCGTCTCGATCCCTTGCGGTGATGCCCTAGCAGAGCTCCCCGAAGCCATCTTTTATTATATATATATATATATATATATATATATATATATATATATATATAGGAAAACTTGGTCGTGAAACTTTTGAATTCCTAAAATACCCTTAAGTATTTTATAAACATGATATTATTATGTCAACTTGCATGTCATTTATGTTTAAGAGTCAAAGCAATAAAGTTTGCATGTTATGAAGTTTCTTTTTTCCGTACAACTCTTCATGTTCCAACGATAATAAATTTTTCTGTCTTTACCATTTTCCAAAAGTTGTTATTCTCAATAAAATTTTTTTAAAAAAAACAAAATTCGTACTTCGAATCTCTTGGCATTAAAAAAGACGGAAAGACGACAACTAACCTTATGATATTCTAATTAACATACGTGCAAAGCACGTACATGTAGACTAGTATATATAAGGTGGGATCAAATTCACCCCCTCTTCTGTCAACCTCATTATCATCCATATCTTATCCGTTGCATTAGATTTAAAGAATGGCCTAGATTAAATCGGGATGATTATCTATGATTGCACAAATATAATCACAGATAGAACCTAGCCCCTCGAGTCGTCGGTGCCACTACCGGTCCATCTCGGGGAAACATCATTCGCATCTTTTCTACTGAAGCTAAAGTGGAGGCTCACATGACTTACAACCATCACAGTACGCATATCGTAGATGAAGATGATAACCCACTACTTCAGGAGTTTCTATTATTAGGCCCATCGCTCTTTCTCGTGCCCGGTGATCCTCTTAGGCTTTTTGTTTTTATAGTTGAAGAGATGCGTTGTTCCCTCTCTAGCACGTGATGGCATTAGATGAAGGTGATTTATTTGGTCGCTCATTTGGTGTTCGAACATACGCTGGGGATGTTGCCAGGAATGTTATGCTACATCCAATGTGGCCTATGAAATTTGTCATTTTCCTTTTGCAGGAAGAATGCCTCCAAGAAGGTAGGCACGGAGACTATTATGATAAGGGAGAGTCCATGTCCTCGATTCAAGCTATCGTACACTTATTTGATGGAATGGTTCATGATGCATTGCCATCATTTATTCTCCGAGGTGCAATGCCCGAGGAAGGCGGGTAGGTCCCCCTTTGTCCAACGCTCACGCTGGAGTAAAAAAATTGTAGTTGGGTCTGGGATATAGTGTGTCGTAATGATAATTAAAGTCTTTTTTGGTGCCTCCCTCATATTCCTGGCACTGAGTACGGGCAAGAGTTTTGAGATGAAGAAGCCGGATATTCATCCCCATCGAGGGTTTTTTATTGGCTTATAAATATTCGGCCATCTCATGTTTGTATCAGTGTGGTATACATGCTTCTTGGAGTCGTATATGCTCAGAAGGTGTACCCGACAATTTGGATATGATAAGTTATATATTGGCAACTCTAATCCACAGTTGGGGCGTTGGGGGAGTCTGATTGACGGTGGCCGATCTTGGAGATATTTTGCTTGGATCGATTCAGCCTTCCCTTGAAGGTACCTGTCACTCAAACCACCTTGGATTTCTGCAAGTGGTATAGTGTGGCCGGCTCTATGGCTCCAGATTTTAAGACTAATGCCACTGGCCTCGAGCAGACTATTTCTTATTTTAAGCAAAATTCCCATGAATAGAGACATGGCTGGCGTATGCGGTCCGTGAGTTTGGGGCAACCTTGATGAAGTTGATGTGACTTCCAAACGCTCCAGAGATGTTATTGCAAAATGCTTTAACTTGCCAGAATTTGTTGGCTCAAAGTGTAAACCCTGAGAAGCATAGGAGGTCACTAGTGCAACCATGGCTGAGAGCCATATTGGTGGTGAGTCTGGAGAGAATCACGAGGAAGGTGCGTCAAGGGACGTCCACTTCAAGTGGGTAATGAGCCTGACTTCAACAGCTGGCACTTCCAAAAAGAGGAAGGTTACGGTGAAACACCAACAACGTTCTTTGTCGGAGGCAGGTTCGAAGGAGGAAGGGGAGGGAACATGTGCAGAACCGTTCTTGCTAATAGAGGAGCAGCCCAAGGCAAGTCTAATGTTGCGGAGTCTCATAACACCTGGAGTGATGGTCTGGAGGGCCTGCACTCATTCCCAACCCCAGTAGAGATCGATCCAAAGAACTCAACGCTCGAGGGGCTAGGTTCCATCTGTTATTATATTTGTGCAGTCATAGATGATCACCCAGATTTAATCAAAACCATTCTTTAAATTTGATCCAATGGATAATATACGAATGGTAATGGGGTGGACAGAATAATGGGTGAATTTGATTCCATCTCTCTCTCTCTCTCTCTCTCTCTCTCTCTATATATATATATATATATATATATATATATTTTGGAATAAGGGTGAATTTATTCCTCGCATATAGCGGAAAAGGTATTACAGTACATAATATCACAACTTCCCAAGCCCCAAATTATAGAATTATGGGGCCATCACTGATACATCGAATTCTATGTTATGTAGAATTCCAATATGGGGTGTAGTCAAGCCCTCGAAAATTCGTCTGTTCCGCTCCTTCCAGATGTGCCAAACGGACGCGATGAGACGAACTCTGGCTCTTCTGGCCTACCCCGGATCCCTCCTCTGTGATCTCGGATCCAGCTGAGAATGCTCCGGATGTCTCTATCCACCCCAACTCCTCCTCTCAGCTGCGCGCACTGCTCAGTCCAAATGTGCCACGTCACCGGGCAAACAAAGTAGAGATGCCCCATGTCACGCCCCGCTCCCGTAGGAGCGATCGTCCTCGCTAAGACATGATGCCGCACGGGCCTAGGTTGCGTCCGTGCAAGGCCAAGTCCAGAAACGGCCAATTTGAGCTAGGCCACAGAGTCGCACAGAGTGTCCTCATTTGCAGCGGAAAGTAAATGAACACAAATTGAAGCGAATTCAAACTCTTTATTGATATTCAAGAAGTTTACAAGCGGCGCTAGGCAGAGTTTACAAGTCGCTCAAGCTCTCTCTCACTCTGAAACATAAAAGGCGTGCCAAGTGGCTTACAAGATGGAATGATTCATGGCGATGTTCCAATACATTATGTCCTGTATATGGTGCTCCAGCTCCTTGCAACGCTCCAAGGCTCGAGATATAGCTCCGCGCCTTAGCACGTTCGAGGGAAGGTCCGCACCCGCCGACGTTCCCTGCTTCCTGCAAGCAGACTGTGGGGTTATCAGTACATTGTTATGCACTGGTGGGGAGGCTAGCTCGTCCACAATGCTATCATTACCAAACACGTTATATTTACTTTTGTGCACCGTCTATCATTCATTGTCTTTCTAATCTTGCCTTAGGGTCAATTTCATGGCATATCTCATAGCCTATCTCGTGTTGCTGATTTCAAGTGTCGTATGGAAATACATATATGACTTACCCATACTTACCGTCCGGCCTTCCCTGTTCAATGTAAACCAAGTTAGTCAACAATTCATATATTTCAACTTAACATAATTCGCGTAAACATTCAATGCCAAGGGCGTGTTCCTGCCTTAGATTCTAATGCGTCGTAGGCGTGTTTTCAATTTCATTTGCACGAAGTATTCATTATCATTTGGTGTGATACATTTCAAGCCGTTCAGTAGGCGATTGTTCATTTAACTTAGACTACCTTGATTTCAATGCAAGGACTTGCACGTGGATAGCCACCAGCAAAGTCCACTTAATCTATATGCACCGGTCACTGGCTTTACAAGCCATTTTGGACATTTCTCCTTGGTATTTCTCAACTTAGCGTAGGGTGATGGCTGGTACACCCCGTTAAGTCTCTTGAAATATCCTGCACTTACGTCTCCCGGTGCCCAAGCCCGCACCCAGGCAGCCCGTAAGCTCCGACTTTTGATTCCGCCTAGGCCGGCCACGGTATACTCCACACAACGCCCGTGCCGCAGAATCACTGCACGGCCACGGTATTCCCCCCCATCGTGCGTGCCGCTTGTCCACGACCATTTCGTATTATCTTGACAATTCAAACTTAGCGTCTATCTCCGAGCCGTAGGCTAGCCCTTAGCCATAATGCGTTATCGACCAGGTTGGCGTCCGTGCAGCGCGGGTAGCGAGCCCCGTTGCACGTGCCCGTCACACCTGTCGCTAACCATTCTTTCCTTTCTTATCTTTCATGTATTCTTTCTTTCCTTTCTTTCTTTCACTTGTTCGTTCGTTCATCGATTCATTCACGTATTCATTCATTCATTCATTTATTCGTTGATTCATTCATTCACGCATTACGCAACTCCCAGTGCGGGAGTCGCCTTGGCGACCCATCGGTCCCATAGTCTTTCAATGTTGCTATACTCTACTCGGAACGACTATGTTGATAGTCTTCCCGTTTCATTGTTGTAAACCATTCATTGTTTCATTGTTGAACGCATAAGGGACTTGAACGTAAGCTTGTGCCTTAGCACGAGCGTGGAGCGCAGTGCGAGAGTTCACATTTTCCAGTTCCTTTCCATATTCTATACAAGCATACAAGATGGGATTATTCCATTAGCTAGGTGCGTTGAGTCATTTATTAGCATGCGCGGTGTTATCACCTAGCGATTCTAGCAATAGTGTCCGTATTGTTATGTGTCGAGGCTAAGCAAAGACAGGTTCATCGGAGCCACCCACCTTAGCGATGTTCGCATCGGCCGAGCGATACTCCGAGCGCGCCTTTGAAAGTCTAAGTCTGGATTCATCTTGACGGGCCAATGTAAGCCCTGCATCAATTCTTCATCAGGTCGATGCCAACTCTCCGGGTCGACGGCTCGTTCGAGTCGTTGCACTTACCGTTTGAATCGGCGTTCTGCTAGGGTAAAGCGGGTCATTACACCCCATAGATTCATCCTCTTCATTACATAGCACACATTTGACATCCGGGATCTGCATCCCAATCCGGAGGAGTCCGTCTCTCGTCATCAGTCTACTCCGAAGAAGACGGTATGCACATAGTTGCATTTTTCGGACAACTCCCTTGTCCCAAATGAAGTCCACCTCCTCAGCCCGGTCGTGGTTGGTCCGAACCAAGTCGTAGCAGCTACGAAAGCATAATAGACCTGACCCGTCCCCCGTACCTGGGCCGGCCCAGCTCCATGAATCCTCCGCCTGGCTAGCGTCAATAGTAACAAGGTGGATCTCCTCGGCAAGCTGAGCAGTATATGGATATCCTTCTGGCCTCCAAACTCCATCTCTGATGATCCGACTACATGTGAGCCCCCTGCCCGCTTCTCTGTCCAGCTGCCCTCCCAATAGCTCGAGCAAGGATCTGGAACCCAACCAAGGGTCTAGCCAAAGGTCGGTAGTTGTCCCATCCTTCATGTGCCTGCAGATAGCGGTCTGAAGCACCGGTCTACACCTCAGGATGGCCTTAAACGTGATCGAGAAATTGTTGTCTATCCTGCAGGCCCAGAAGTTGGTCCTCCTCAGGTATCTGTTCGCCATCCATTCCGCCCAGAGCGACCCCCCTTGATGAATCTCCAGACCATCTTCACACAAGCTGCCTTCCTAACCGCATGAAGAGGCCTCAACCCCACTCCTCCTTCCTCCCGAGGCCGACATAACTGGTCCCAGGATATCGCATGCATCCCTCCCCTCCAGATGAAGTCAGCACAGATGGCCTCCACTTTTCGAATAGTAGCCGTGGGGATCTGGATAGACTGGAGCCAGAACATCGTGATGCCTGCAATAACCGAACGTACCAACTCAATCCGTCCGCCAAATGATAGACCCTCAGCTTGCCAGCCTTCCACTCTCCTCTGAGCAAAGTCCACCAAGCTGTGACAATCCTGCTCTCGGGCATAGTTGACTGTCAGTGGGAACCCCATGTATTTCACTGGGAGCTCGCCTCTGTCCACTCCTAAAGCGAAGGCTCTCTCCTCCTGCAGTGTACACTGGGAGCTGAAGTAGACTCTGCTCTTCTTCCGATTTAAGTGGAGTCCAGATAGCCGCCCGAACTCCTCCATAATGTCAGAGAGCACTCTCATTCCCCGCATGGAAGGCTGGAGTAGCACCAATAAGTCGTCAGCATAGATCAAATGGGATACAACTGGTCTCACCAACCGGAAAAGGGGAACGATCCTCTTGCTATGCACTGCCGTATCCATCATGCAAGTACTCCATCACCAAGGTAAATAGATATGGGGAGAGGGGGTCACCCTGTCTCAACCCCCTGTTGCTACTGAAGTAGCCATGCGGCGTGTCCTGGATGAGGACTGAGAAAGTAGGGGAGCAAATGCACTCCCTCACCCTCGCAACCCACCTCTCGTCGAACCCCATGGCAAGCATCAAGTGACACAGGAAGTCCCGGTTGACCGTATCTTACGCTTTCCGGAGGTCAAGCTTCACACAAGCCTTCATCCCCCCAGGTTTGCTGAATTCCCTCACCATCTCATGAGCTAGCAGGCTGTGCTCCGCTATCGACCGGCCCTTGATGAACGCTGCTTGATTCTGGGACACCAATTCCTGCATAATCCCCTCCATACGCCTACACATAAGATGAGTGATAATCTTGTAAAGAAAATTACAGCAGGCAATGGGCCGAAAATCTGCAAGTGAGATCGCTCCCTCCTTCTTAGGAACCAGCGTCAAGAATGTGTGATTCATCTCCTTCAGGAGCCGGCCCTCCACAAAGAACTCCTGAACCACCGCCAGAACAGGTGCCTTAAGAACACCCCAGTGTCGCTTAAAGAACCCTGAAGAGAAGCCATCAGGCCCAGAGCTTTGTTGGGATTAGCCTTCATCACAATATTTTCCACCTCCTCCATCCTCACATGTGCCAAAAGCAGACTGTTCCCATGGCGGGACACCAGTCTCTTCGTGACAAGGGCAGGGAACGTGCTAGAGTAGTCCGTCTGCTGATATAAGTCAGTGTAAAATTTGACGGCCTCCTCCTGAATCTCCACCGGGTCCCCTACAATACATCCCTCAGCATTCAGAAGTCTGGGAATGCTGTTCCGGTGCTGACGGGTGCGGATCACATCGTAGAAAAATTTGGTGCAGCGGTCTCCATCTTTGAGCTAGATACATTTAGCCCTCTGTGCCGCACTAATCTCCTCCTGCAGTCTCATGATGCTGACCTCCTCAATCAGGATCTTCTCCTTAGCCGCCAGCTCCCCGTTCAGAATGTCAGCTTGTAGGGCCACCTGAGTGTCCCGAAGCTCGGCTTCCTTATCCGCCAGAGAAGTCCTCGGTCTCGTCTTCACCCACCCCCTGATGACCTGCTTGAGTTGCTTGAGTTTGTGAACCATGCGGAACTGGGCCGTGCCTTCCCGGAAGTGCTGCATCTCTCCCATAACCACCTCCTCATATCCTGCCGACAGATACCAGCTGTTGTTATACCGAAACGACCTCGCCCTCAAAATGGGTCTCTCACAGAGGCCAACCCGGATAGGAGAATGGTCGCTAGTACCCGCCGCCAGATCTTCCGCCACCGAGTTCGGAAAGCACCTGAACCACTCACTATTGCCCAAGGTCCGATCCAACTGACAAGCAATCCGATTATGTGTAGCCTTGTTGTGCCAGGTCCAAATATGTCCAGCTTGCTCCAACTCCCGCATCCCTGACATAAGCAGACACCTCTGAAAGTCGTATAAAATCGAGTCCGGGACAGGACGGCCTCCTACCTTCTCTTGACGAAGCAGCATAGCATTGAAGTCCCCCATGATGAGCAGAGGAAGATGCATGTTGTCCGCCATATGACCCATAAGCACAATGTCCTCCCACAAAGCCTCCCGGAATCTTCGGTCATTGTGCCCATATACAGCACCCAGGATGAATCGGAACCCACCTTTGTTCTCGAAAGTAACGCCGATGAGTTGTTCTGATTTATGAATCTGCACCCCCGCCCAGCTACCTTTGTTCCACCTAACCCAGATCCTTGCAATACCGCAAAGATCTAAGTTGTGAATGTGATCCCAGTTTGCCGGAGTCCGACGCGAGAGCATAGCGGCCCCTCTAATCTTCGTCTCCAACAGGATAGCAATGTCACATGACTCTCTCCTCAGAACCCCTCTAATCTCCCTCCATCGTCCAATGGAACACCCCCCTAATGTTTCATGCTAGGACCGACATCTAATTAATAGATGAGAGGTCCCCCTGGAACTCATCTGGATCGACACTCGAGGGAAGTGTCTCATCCGCCTGATCAAAGACTGCATCTGCCATGGAGGAAGGAGCAAGATGAGCCTGAATCCTGCTAAGAGTAAGAGCCCAGTCAGGATTGGCTTCGGTCTGGTCATCCATATCCCTCGCCTGGGGTATATTCTCCAATGTGGCCGGAGCGTGTCTCTTCCTGCTGCTGTATACCATAAGTGCCGGGGAGGCCTCCACCACCATCTGACCACTATCAGCCGCGCTCATACCCCTGGTCACCATAGTCCTCCGTGGCCGGAACGGAACCAGTGCACCCTGCATGCTCTCCTGTCTCTGCGGTGATCGTGTCTCCAGCCTCCTATCAACCTCCATAACTGTGTCCTCCTCCATATGTCTGTCTGGGGCCGTCTCCCCAGGCAAGTGACTGGGAGCCGTCTCCTTCCCAGGTGCCTCCGTCTGAACCGTCTCCGTCCCAGGTGCCTCCGTATGAGCCGCCTGTGGCCTGGCGGCCTCCTTCCCCTTGTATTTGCATGCACTGGTAGTGTGCCCAAAGCACTCGCAGTAAGAACACATGGGTGGGACCCAATCATACTCCACCGACTGCGTCAGAACCTCTCCAGACGGTACCTGATACTCAAGCATGCTCGGTAGCTCCGAGTCTGCCTTGATCTCCATGAAGACCCTGGCGTACATTAGTCTGGTACGGAAAGCAGTGGCCTCATATGCTTTGATCGGCTTCTCCACGAGGCTGGCGAGTCTCATGAGGAGAGGAATGCTCCAATATTTCACTGGGAACTCTGGGAATCGGATCCAGACGGGATGGCATTCAACACCTCCTTCTCACACCTCAGCTCCGGTGTCCATTCCTTCAATATAATGAGTCTCCCATCAAACGACCATGGCTCTCCCTGCAAAATCCTGGTCACATCCTCCGCCAGCCCAAACTTGACATAATAAAATCTATTCTCCCGGTAGAAGAATTCCATGCTGCCTTTGGGTCTCCAGACTCTCTCCGCATAACCCCGGATTTGGCCATAGAACGGTTTGTTCCCTAACACATATAGCACTAAGGTGTTCTTCCAGAAGTCAGAGACCTCCGCTATTTCCTCTGCGGGAAAGTATGCCCTGAGTCCTCCTCCAACCGCCATCGGGGTAACATATTCCATCGACATCGGGCTTTTCGACTCCACTGGAGTGCACACCTCCTTCCATTACCGAGGCCTCTGCTCCTCAGAGGGGATCCTGGTTGGAGGTTTCGCAGCTCCCGGGCCCTGCCTACCAGTATCGACAACAATACCCTTTGCCTTCTCAGCCGTCGTCGCCTTTGGCCGCTACCCAGGCACAGTACGTACCGTATTTCCCCCTCGGCGATGTGGATCGACTGTGCCTCTTGGAGGCCGACTCCCATGATTCCCTTGGTTCTGGACCCCTCGTCGTCCTCCGGCCCGTCGTCTCACCACCGTCTGCCAGCCGGCCTCTCCAGTCCCGTCCGCCTCCGGCGTAGAGCCCGATCCGAATTCAAAAATCGGTGCCGTAGTCCCCGGCTCTCCCCCACCTTTGCCGATCCCCTCGTCCAATTCCGATCCGCCGCGAGAAGGACCTCCACCCGCTCCCGAACCCCCAAAGGGGGGGGGGGGGTCCCGATGGATCCAGCCGACCCCCTCCCGCCGTGGTGCTTCCCGCCGCCGCCCGGCCCCTTGCCCGATCCGCCGGCGCCCGACCCCCCCCCCCCCCCCCCCCCCCCCCCCCCCCCCCGGCCTGGGGGGTCCGACCCCCCCTGCCACTATCGCCCGACCCCCCCCTCCGCCTGGGGGGGTCCCCTTGCCACCGCCGCCCGCCATAGAGAGCCCCCCCCCCCCCCCTTCCCACCTTTCCTCCGGAACCCTCCCTCGAGAGGGTCTGGGTGGCGGGGAGGGCCAAGGAAACCCTAGGTGCGTCGCTCGAGCCGCTCGGGTCGCCAGGATTCTTTTAACCCTCTCTCTCTCTCTCTCTCTCTATATATATATATATATATATATATATATATATATATATAACTGGAAAACTGCTATCTAAGTGCTCACTGCATGTATTGGAAGTTGAACTTATATGCCTTTTAGCTGTGGCGATTATGGAATTCACTGTTGATGTGAAATAAGGGATGACTTAGACAGACAAGGCTCATAAGTAAAGGATTATGAGTTAATGAAGTTACTGCATTAGGGTCAAAGAGAGAGATCAAGTAAAAGATGGTTTTCCCATTTGATTGAAGCTCTTCTATTTAGGATAGAAGTTACAATAGTTATTCCCTTGACCCCCTCTTCTTTACATGTGTATAGCTGTAATTTATATCTCACTTGTAATACAAATTCCATATCTTGTACCACGTTGCTGAAACAATGGATGTTCAGGGCTATGGCATGCTCAACTCCATGAAGTTGTTAGAGCCCCAGTGATGATGGTAAAGATAGTTATTGATTATTGTATGGCCTAGAGCCTTCTTAGTTTTACTCTTACTTTTAGTCCTACATTGAAAAAACCTAAGGAAGGGGAGCACACTATTGCCTATAAATATGTATCCTACGCCACATTAATGAATTAAGTCCATTAAGTTGAACCAACCTTTCAACATGGTATCAGAACCGGTTCTTTTGAGCTAGCTCTTAATACCAAATTCTTCTTCTCTCTCCCCTTCCTAAACCCTAGCCACCATCCCTCTACCCTCACATCCAGTCACCAAAACCCTAATCCATAATCTCTAACCATTAAAACCTTGGCTGCAATCTCACGAAACCCTAGACACATTCAACCACCTTTTTTCTCAATCTCACACAACCCTAACCCTTAACCTACTGTTCAAGTGCTGCTTCTAGTCCTCACTGTTCAAGTGCCACTTCCAGATCTCGACTTCAAGTCCTGTCTAGGTCTGCCAACCTCCAGCCACATGACTCACACGATCTCCAGTTCCGCTCGCTAGCCCTGCCGACCTCCACCTCCAGTTCAGGCTAGACCTCGTCTTTGTTGCTCTCTAGGCCCGTCGACCGGAGATTTCGACCATAGATCTGGTCTTCTACACCTCGACACACCACTAGATCTACCTCGACTCCATATTTTCGACTCCATATCTTGTCTCCAGTCACTCTTCAAGTCTTGGCTATCAGCTTCACAGCTCACCTGTCCTTCCATACCGATGATGTCAGCGATGAATGGCATCTGCCTCTTCCAATCTTCAGCCCTAAACAACGACACACTTTCTATGGTTTGATCATTTTTCTCTGTGTATAATTCCTTTCGTCCTTTCAAACAAGACATTTATTAATACTAGTAAATTCATGTGTGTTGCACGTAAAATAATTTTTTATGATATAGTTAAAAATAGTTCTAATATTTAAATATATTTGAATTTAGATTTGTTAAACAATTTAAATTTTTTAATATTTTTTACTTAAAATTAGATTTTAAATATTGTAAAATTTAAAATTTTAAAATTTGTGTGTAAAAAAGGAGAGTTGGATTTTTTATCCGTAATTTTTTTAATAAAATAAAGGCTTATTTAGTAATAGGGTCTCATATAATATGTGATATTAGGGTTTGAGTCTCCAAATTGTCCGACATTAGAGTTTAGGTCTCCAAATCATTGTTCGCTAGCATACATGAACAATGATTTGGAGATCCAAATACTAAGTTGGACAATTTGGAGACCTAAACCCTAATATTAACTATTATGTGAGACTCTATTATTACATAACCCAATAATTGGTGGATGATATACGTACCGCTTGGATGGCTCATTTCTAAGCTATTTCCAAGCCGTATTATAAAGTGTAGAGATGTTATATTTTCTTATGTTCCTTTTAGCATCTTGTTGTATGGTTTACTTGGTTAATAACTTAATACGTGGGCTTGCGATACTGGCTTTGGATTTGTCTTGGTTGGTGGTGTTATGGCTCGCGGCTTGGTGATTGGCTGTTGTATGCTTTGGTCCTCTTTCGTGGTTAGGTGTTTTGATCTACGATTTTGATGATTCCACAATTTGGTTATTGGTGTACAAGTGGTTGTACATTTATGATTTTGTGAGTTCTTGGAGATTTTATTGGGTGCTCTTCTGCCTTAATGATTTCTTTTACGGCTTGGTTATTCTTGTTCATTTGCGATCGTTTCTTATGGAGACTACTTCGACATCTTAGTCGTCTACTTTGGGGGCTTCTTCATTTACTTTGCGGTCCCATTATGAGCCTCAATATGAGCTTTGTCTTACTACTATTATACATATCGGGTTTACAAATTATTTGGAGTTGGCTCATTTTATTTAGGGCGCCCTTGAGACGAAGGGCTTATCATACCATTTGACAAAGGATTCTTCGACTGATCCTTCTAAGACTTGGCTACGTGATAATGGTCGGGTTAATTCTTGGATGCTTAACTCTATAAAGACTCCTTGTTATCGTGCCATGATATATATATTGTAAAGGAGATTGGCAGGAGCTCAAATCGATTACTCTATTGAGGATAATCTCCAGTGCTTTTATAATATCTTTCGAGAGTTTAATTCAGTAGAGATCGTGGATGGCGACATAATTTCTTTTGTGACCCGCTACAAGGCACCCTTCACAACACGTATGGGGAATATGGATTCCCTATCTCACTCTCCTACACTACTCCAACGGATTCATGGATCTCGTCTTCCTGTTCATGGTCGTGGAGGTGCTCACACTGGATTTTCTCGTTGAGGGGGCCACGAGGGACGTGGTCGTTGTTGGGGTACTCTTTGCATTTGTTCTTATTGTGGTCGCTCGAACCACGTTGAAGCCATATACTAAAAGAAGCATAGGTATCCTTAGAGCAATAGTCTTTTCACTTCAAAGTCGTCAACTCCACGTTCATTATCTGCACCAATTGTGAATGCTCCAACTACTTCTTCCTTTCCTCGTTCTACTGCAGATGAGATGCAAAGTTTACATAATGAGTTACAGATACAATGTGGTCTTATCTCTCAGTTTTTGGCCATTTTTTTCTGCTTCGACTGAAGGTATATCATGCATTATTCATAGTTCTACTTGGATTGTTAATTTTGATGCTACCAATTATGTTAGACCGCAGCCAGTCAGGTGTAGATGATATTATTCTTAAGCTTATTACAACAGCTAATGCGAAAACCAAGCTAATGGGGAAACCATCTTGGTTCGTGAATCCGGAGTAGTGCCTCTCACCCTTACTCTTCAGCTTTGATATGTGCTTAATCTTTCTAGATTAGATTTAATCTTGTTTCTGGTACTCGTCTTACTCGAGATCACAATTGCTCCATAATTTTTTTCCTCTTCTTCTGTGATACAAGATCTTCAAATGCATGCAGTTGTTGGTAGGGGGTACGATGCTACTTGATTGTATCTTCTGGACATACCACCACCTATCATGGCGACTACTTTTTATGTTGATTGACACCATCGTTTTGGGCATGCTCCATTCTCTTTCCTACAAAAATGCTTCCAGATTTTTCCTTTTTTTAGTTTTCTTGTGAAGCATGTATTTTTGGGAAACAATATCATTGTACTTATTCTCGTTATTTGTCTAGAAGCGATGCTCTCTTTCTTTAGGGTACTATGATATTTTAGAACCTTATAAAACTACTAATTTATTCAACTTCCTATATTTTCAACTTTTATTGGTGATTACGCTCACATTGCTCAGTTGTCTTTAGTTCGTTATCATTCTGTGATATTGCATATCTTTCGTTCTTTTGTGACCGAGGCATGTACTCAAATTTCTACCACAATTAAGATCACTTGGACTCATAATACCTGCGAGTATAGATTTTCAGGATACATGTGCTTCACATGGTAGTATCTGTAGAGAATAATGGTTCTATATTTTATTGATTGGCTACTCCACTACTTATAGGGAGTCTAGTTCCTCTTCATATTACATTTTTCAATGTGGGACTAAATCCCTTATTAGTTCTCAACACTCCCCCTCAAGATGGGCGATAGATATTAATCATTCCCATCTTGTTACATAGCTTAGACAGACTTAATGAACTAAGACCCTTAGTCAGACAGTCTGCCAATTGTTCTTCTGAGCGAACATGATCAATCTTCAGTATCCCTTGTTCCAGCTTCTCTTTGATGAAGAATCGATCGATCTCGATGTGCTTCGTTCTGTCGTGATGCACTGGATTGTTAGCTATACTTATTGCAGCTTGACTATCGCTCAGAAGACGTAACGGTGCTCCCTTATTCAGCTTCAACTCTGTCAACAATGCTTTCACCCACAACAACTCCGACACTCCTAAAGCCATTGCTCTGTCTTCTGCTTCAGCTGTAGACCGTGCTACCACAGACTGTTTCTTGCTTCTCCATGAGACCAAGTTTCCTCCTACAAAGACAATATCCCGTGGTAGACCTTCTATCGTCTATGCATTTTGCCAAGTCTGCATCGCAGTATCCCTCAACTTCTATACATCCATTCTTCTTGAACCATAGCCCTTTCCCCGGCATCCCTTTCAGATATCTCAAGATCTGAAATACTGCATCCATATGACCCGTTCTTGGATCATGCATGTAGCGACTTACTACACTCACCGCAAATGAGATAATCAGGGCGAGTGTGCCCCAGATAAATCAATCTTCCTACAAGTCGTTGATATCTTTCACGATCAACTGGCTCTCCTGCTTCTGCTCCCAACTTGCACTTCTGGTCAATTGGGGGTGACTGCTGCTTTGCATCCCAGCATCCATGTCTCCTTCAGCAGATCTAGTGTGTATTTTCTCCGTGAGAGAACAATTCCTTGTTCGCCTTCACACACCTCGATACCTAGAAAGTACCTCATCGCTCCTAGATCCTTCACTTCAAACTCCTTTGCGAGTTTTGACTTCAGTTTAGCGATCTCGGCTTCATCATTACCTGTGATTACTATATCATCCACGTATACAGCAAGTATAGTGATGTGGCCTCGTACATGCTGAAGAAAGACCGTATGATCTGCATTTGCTTGATAGTATCCCATGCCTGTAACAGCCTTTCTGAATCTGTCAAACGAGGCTCGAGGAGATTGTTTGAGCCCATATAGCGACTTCTTTAGTTTGCACACTTTTCCATGCGACGTTCCTCCGTCTGATTCTGTAGCATAGCACCCTGACGGGAGTTCTATGTACACTTCTTCTTGTAGGTTCCCATGGAGAAAGGCATTCTTGACATCTAATTGGTATAACTTACACCCATAGTTTGCTGCAATGGAGACCAGAGTTCTTACGGTGCTCATTTTTGCTACTGGAGCAAACATCTCATCATAGTCAATGCCATATGATTGTGTGTATCCCTTTGCAACCAACCTCGCCTTGTATCGTTCCACCTTTCCTTCTGACGTCTCCTTTACTGTGTACACCCATTTGCATTCCACAGTTTTCTTTCCTTTGGGTAATGGAACCAGCTCCCACGTCTTATTTTTTTCCAGTGCCCCAAGTTCTTCCATCATTGCAGCTTTCCACCTTGAATCTTTCTTTGCTTCCTGTCAACTTTTGGGCAACGAAGTAGAGTCTAATGATGCAAGGAAGGCTCGATAATTTGAAAAAATGTTAGAATAAGACAGGTAGTTGGCAATATCATGTTCATAATCATCAAAACGACTAGGAGCCTTACACGCATTGATGCGAGAAGATCTCCTTAAGGGAGCAATAGGTGGTGGAGAGATCATACCATCAGAGTCAGAGAGATCCGCATTAGAATCAGATTGATTCTATGCGGGGGCAACATCTTCAAGAGTTGGAGCAGGAGTAGATGAGGGACTTGGTACAGAAGGCACGGGGCACGGTACAGGCACAGTACTGGACTTCTGCTGTCTCCTTCTGTAGACTTGGAGCTCCTTTTCCATTGTCTGCTGCTCCCCTTGTTCCTTTTCCATTGTATGCTGCTCCCCTGTTCAATATATGTATCTTCTTTATCTTCTGTATCGAAGTCACTGCTTTCTTCCCCTTTCGTCCAGTTTTCTGCGACCGGGCATGGGACCGACCCGACTACCACAGATGGGCTTAATTTCTCTCCCTCACATCTAACACCCTCTATGTTAGGTGTGTCACCAAACGCCGAACCGTCATCCGAACCATAATATGGTTCCAGTTCTCTGAATGTAACGTCCATGCTTACAAACATCTTCCGCTCAACTGGGCTCTAACATGCGTATCCCTTCTGAGTTACCGTGTACCCGACAAAGACACATTTAACCGCTCTAGAATCCAGTTTGCCAACTCCTGGCCTATTATCTTGGACAAAACATACACACCCAAATACTTTCGGTGGAACAGTGTACGTGGTTGTACCAGTAAGCATCTCCAGCGGTGTCTTCCAGTCCAATACCTGATATGGCATTCTGTTGATGAGATAAGATGCCGTTAACATCGCCTGCCCCCATAAGTGTTTCGGAACATTCATAGCCAGCATCATCGTCCGTGCGACCTCCAACAGGTGTCTGTTCTTCCGTTCGGCCACACCATTTTGTGCCGGTGTATAGGCACAGGAAGTTTGGTGTAGTATGCCATGAGTGGATAAATACTCAGCAACCTTCCTATTTGTATACTCCATCCCATTGTCAGACCGTAAGCACTTAATTTTAGTGCCATTTGAGTTTCTACCCGGCGATGAAAGTCTCGAAACGCCTCAAAGACGTCACTTTTATTCTTCATAAAGTACACCCATGTTACGCGAGTATAACAATCAATAAAAGTGACGAACCATCGAAAACCGTTAATACCGGTTGTAGGACAAGGGCCCCATACGTCTGAATGTATCATATCAAAAGCAGCCGAACTTCTACTACCTGAACTCACATACGTGCTTCTGGTATGTTTACCCAACTCACAAGCATGACAAAATAACTTCTCTTTAATAGCCCTTTGGTATAAGGACGGATACATTCGACTAATAATCTTAAAAGAAGAATGACCGACACGCTGGTGGTGGAGTAGCAGTTCATCTTCTACACTGCGCCGTGAATCTTTCGGTGGTGTGTCTGCTACCAGAGATGCCAAAGCTTTGTCCAGTCCAGTCCTGTCTAAGTACCACAACCCCTTATGCTATGTGCCAGTCCCTAGTCGTCGTCCTGTCCCCTTCTCCTGAAAAGTCACCGTAGGAATGTCAAAGGAAACAGTACAGTTAAGATCAAGGATAATGGCACTAATAGAAAGAAGATTGACAGGAAAAGACGGAGCATGTAAGACATTGGTGAGATTGAGAGAAGGGGTGCATGCGACAGTGCCTTTACCCATGACAGGGCTGGAGTTACCATCAGCAGTCTGAATGCTCTCCGGCGTCGGTAGGTGAGTATAGTCCTGGAACTCACCGCAGGATCCCGTGATATGGCGAGATGCCCCAGAGTCCATAATCCAACCTGGTTGGTGGACAGCTGTTGCAAGGGCACGCGCAGGTGTACCTGTGCCGATTTGGGCAAAGCAAGTAATGTGGTCCCTCGAGGTAGATGACGCCCTATTACTGCCATCCGAACCCAGCTTCGTGCCGCGTAATTCGCGAGGAACTCCTTCTCAAGAGGGGTTAACTCAGCCAGGTGATTTTCGCCCCCTTCCTCCGCCAGATTAGCTTTGTGTCCTCCAGAATAATTTTTCCTTCTACCAGCATAACCGCCTCTACCACCACGACGTCCTCCGCGGCCCCGTCCACGATCACTCGATTGACTGTGCAGGAGTTTTGGACAAAATCTGATGTAATGTTCCGAGTCACCACAGTTGTGGCAAACACCGGCCACAGAGGGAGGCTGATTGAAGGCGGCAAGGGCAGACTTGTCAACAGTGGCTTGCTCCCCCTAGAAAGAGCTCTTGTTGGGCATCAACTTCAAGCGAGCCTCTTCTTGTGCCATGGCAGCTATGGCTTCTTCTAAGGTGGGAAGCATGGGTTGTGCCAGGAGTACATTCCTTCTATTCTCAAACACAGGGTTAAGATCATTCAAGAACTTCATCATCCGTTGACGCGAAATATAATCCAAGAACTTTTGGAAATGTTTCGCAAATGCGGGTTCGACTTGGGCATCTTCCATCCCAAGAGGATCATAGTGATCCAGATCAGACCAGAACTTCTTCAACAGTTCTGCATACTCAGAGATGGTGCGGTCGTCCAGGGCCACCCTATCAAGTTCATCCTGCAGTTGGAAGACCCGCATAGGATTGCCCGAGCCTGAGTACATATCCTTCAAAGTCCGCCATATATCAGCAGCAGCCTCCATCGCCTCTACATTGCCCGACACCTGTTCGGTCAAGGAGGCTGTTAACCATCCAGCCACGACATTGTTGACAATTTTCCAAACAGCAAACTCCTTTGAGGAGGGATCATCTGGCGCCTTGGTTTGGCTATTGACGTAGCCAACCAAGCCACGTCCTTTCAACGTCCGCATGGCCTGCCGTGACCATTTCAAGTAATTGGACGTGCCTTCCAACTTCGTCTCCAGCTTGTCCAGCTTCACCATTTTGTAGGGTGACGGATCCACATCAGTATGGATCACACGTGGGATCGTCTCGGTTAATCTCTTTGATAAAATATCATCAACCAAGGCCTTCATTTCATCTGCTGTCAGTTTACCACTCATCGAATCCATGGCGTCTTCAACGGTGATTCGTCGTCGTCTTCGTCGGCTTCGTCGTCGTCGGCTTCGTCGTCGTCGTCGTCTTCGTCGGCTTCGTCGGCTTCGTCGTCGTTATGTAAAGTCTTCAACAGAGACCGCACGAATGTGCTGTTAACATGGCCAATACCGACGTGCGCACGAAAAACCTAATTTGCAGATCGAGAACGGAAAACAAATAAAGTATTTGTAATTCCGGAGGGCGTAATCTAGGAACAGAAGGTGCAAATAAAATATTTGACATCCATCCGTCGTCGAATAACTGTCCACATAATCTCTCTCGCAAAGTAGGTTTTTTTTTTTTTATTGTTATGGAAAAAATGGGGGGGTTACAGCAGCAGGTGGGTCGGAAGAGGGGGGGGCGGCAGGGGGCGGGTAGCAGCAGGTGTGGGGGGGGTCGGCAGGGGGGTGGGGATCGGTAGGGTGGGCGTCGGGCGGGGCAGGGGGGGTCGGCGGGGGTGGTCGGTAGGGTGAAGGGGGGGGGGGCAGCAGCAGGTGTGGGGGGTCGGCGGGGGGGGGGGGAGGGGGGGGGGGGGCGTCGGGCGGGGCGGGGGGGGGTGGTCGGCGGTGGGGGTGGTCGGCAGGGGGGTTGGTCGGCAAGGGGGGGTTAGGGTTAGGGTTAGGGTCGGCAGCAAGGTGGGGGGGAGGGGGGTCGAAAGGGGGGGTGAGAGAATTTTTTTTTTGTGTGGTTATGGCTCTGATACCATGTAGAGAATAATGGTTATATATTTTATTGATTGGCTACTCCACTACTTATAGGGAGTCTAGCTCCTCTTCATATTACATTTTCCAATGTGGGACTAAATCCCTTATTAGTTCTCAACAGTATCATTCATCAAACATATTACTCTTATACTCCACAACAAAATGGTATAAAACTGAACGTAAAAATCAGCATCTCCTCGAGGTTGTACGTTTGTTACTATTTGAAATAAATGTTCCAAAGGTCTATTTGAATGTTGTCGTTACTACTACTTATTTCGTCATTATCCACACGTCTTCGATCATTTTCAAGTTATATCTCCTTGCTCTATTCTCTTTCCTTACAACATTTTTTGATGATTCCTTGAATTCTTTGGCGTACTTGCTTTGTGCAACATCATGTTCCTTTTATTGATAAATTGGCTCCATGTACAACCAAGTATTTCTTTGATGGCTATTCACATACTCAGAAATGATATGCTTGTTATTATCCTTCTGATTGAAAATTTGTTACTCGATCAATGTCACTTCTCTTAAGGATTAGTCTTTCTTCCTCCTCCACCCACTGCCTACTGCCTCCATCAGAGCCTCCACGATCCATAGTCCATATGTTCTTGGTGATACCGTATCTCCGTCAGTATCATCACATATTTCCTTCTCTACACCACCCTCACCATTTACCCATGATCGTAAACAGAAGTCTTGCCAAACATTCCAGGACCACCTTCCCCTACTGATGATGTCCCTGCTATGGATGATCTTCCTATTGCACTTCGTAAGAAACATGCCATCGTTTGACTTCGCCTACTGCCCTACCGCGTCTACCAGAGCCTCCATGCCCATATGTTCTTGTTGATAGCCTATTTCTGCCACTATCACCACATACTTCCTCCAGTACATCACCACCACCACCACCTGTCCGTGGCTGTAAACAGAAGTCTTCAGATACTCCAGGACCACCTGATGTACGTGATCTGGATGATCTTCCTATTGCACTTCGTAAGAAACAACACACATGTACTATGCATCGTATCTCTAACTTCGTTTCTTACTATTGTTTTGTTCTACCCACTGTCCTATCACTTCCACCAGAGCTTCCACGTACATATGTTCCTGTTGACACATGTACTATGCTTCCTCTCTTTGTTTTTTTTTACCATTGTTTGACTCTACCCACTATCCTACCACCTCCATAAGAGCCTCCACGTCCATTTGTTATTGTTGATAGCATATCTCCGCTACTATCATCACATACTTCCTATATCGCACTACCACCACCGCTTGTCCGTGTCTGTTGTTTCTTACGAAATGCAATAGAAAGATCATCCATATCAGGGACAATGTCAGTAGGGGCAGGTGGTCCTGGAGTATCTGACAAAACTTCGTTAAACCCTAGAAGGTATTGGTCTTCATTAGAAGGAGGTTAGGGTTAATCTCATATAGATCTTACTTTATTTTTAGTTTTCTGTATTTTATGCCTTTTAGTCCCACATTGGAAATGATGTATAGCCACCCTCCTATGCAATCTCCTCTCAATAAATAATCTTCTCTCCGTAAATAAAATGAGATCTTTCACAAACTTTAACATGGTATCGGAAGCCATGGCCACATTTTTTTTTTTACTCTCTATCCCTAACCCTAACCTCCTTCTCTAGCCGACCTTGCTTTCCATCTCTCCATTAAACCCTTACCTTCCTAACACACATCCTACCCTACCCCTACACCCTGTCATAACTTGTCCCCTAACTCTAGTGAGCCCAACCTCACCTGCTTATGACCCTCCTCCCGAGCTCCTCCCCAGTTGTCTTCCCATAACCATAACATGCATTCCGCCTCCTGTCCCTTGTCGTGTACTGTCCCGCATCCACTCGAGAATAGCCTCCCCTTGCTTTCTTGCGCCCTCGTCCCGAGCTCCTTCCCAAAGCACCTACTTCTGCCTCCAGTCTTGAGCTTCTCCTATAGCCCTATGACTAGTCCACCCCCTACTTTATGCCCCCATCTAGAGCTCTTCCCCATCCTACCCTAGTTGTATCCCTATCGAATCCTACTACCCAAGTCCCTACTCTTATCAAGTTCAGCCGCTAGCTGCCTTACATCTTCCAATTCTGCACCTCGTTGAGTCCAATCCTTACCCATGTCTCGCCTTATGCCCCTTTTGCCAAATCTTTATCCCGAGCCTACCATCCTCATTATCCAGCCTCTACACCCTAATTTGTATCCGAACACAAACCCAAGCCGATTCGAATATTCGAACACGATTTATTATTCTCGAACGTTCCAACTTATGCCCCTTTTGCCAAATCTTCATCCCATGCCTATCGTCCTCATTAGCCAACCTCCTCACCATAGCCCTAATTTGTATCCGAACACAAACCCAACTCGATTCCAACTCGTTATTTAACATATTAATACAAATGTGATCCGAGCACGATTTATTATCCTCGAACATTCCAACCGACACTTTCAGAGATCCTTTAATCACTTGGAACCTAACTTTAGGTCCTTTGGCAACCTCCTACTGTGAGATCTAGTAATTGCGAGTTCGCATCTCTCTCTCTCTCTCTCTCTCTTCTTTCTCCTTCTCCTTCTACTTTGTATGACTAGAACGATCTGATTTGTCCTATCTAGGGCATGTCTAAGTACAAACTTGTTTTCTTCCTTTACATCCGACCCACCTATCAGCCAGACCATGACTACTTGCCTATTTCTCTAGTCCATGTGTCAAATTTTCAATAACAATTATGCTTCACCAGTTCCTCATGTCTCGTTCTGAATTTGTATCTTGACAACCACTATCAATTCTGTTGTAGTTTCCACTACTGTACAATAGGGTCGAGCTCTCTCGCCCGCATCCGCGTGATAGGGTTGACCTCCAGTTTCTTTTCTTCTTCTTTTTGCTGAGGTAAGGTCAGTCATTATTGACTGTCCTTGTTTTGGACTAGTAGCACCAAATCCCCTCCCTTTTTATTTTGCTCGAGCTGAAATTCGAACCCAGGCCACTCCTCCCCTCCCTACCAGTATTACCACTGAACCACCCCTTGGGAGTCCATCTGTAGTTCCTCTGCTCTCATTGTCAACTTCATGTGCATTGAACTTGCTATGCATGAACATTATCTTTCTCACTATTGCTATTCGTTCTGTTGGGATGTCTTGAATCATAATTAAATTGTCTGGTCCCAAAGTCGGTTCAGCTATGCTAGTTGAGGGAGTTCCGAAGCGAAGCGAACCCCCAATTTTTTGGCTGTATTTTGTTTTTGGTCTACCCGAAATTAGTCGAGAGTATTTTGGGGATATCCGTAACATGTTCCTGGAGTACATGTTGGAAGTAGTAATCGAAATCCAACTTAAGAGTAGTATTTTTTATTATGTAGTAGATGAGTCCAATTTAAGTATTTGTCCTATTATAGAAAGTGGGTCAAAGTTTGTCCTAGTTCGGTTCTAAGTACTCATAGTCGGTTTGGACCAGACATTAATTAGGAAATTGGGGGACGAGAAACCGAACTTCTCTTTTGTGAAATGTCGTGGGTCAGTCATCTATTCGTACGAGATTCGTTATGGAAGGAGGGAGTTGGTTGAAAAAGATGGACAATAACGATCGCGTAATATCAATTTATCGGCCTCGTCGTCGAAAGCGGCTTCCAATTGCTCGAAAACTATCAGCTATATGGGGGACTTGGATGGTGATAAATAACGATTGATCAAGAAGTTGGTCAACTTTCACATGAAAGATGGTAATAGGCAGTTAGGTTCTTCTTATAAGCAAAGCCTAGAGCTTCTATATAAGCAAGCCTAGAATCTTAAATTATAAGAAGGAAGAATAAAGAGCTTCTATAGCAAAGTTCTTTATCCTTTGTGGTTATTTTATTTATGAGAAGTTTTTTAGCATAATTAGTTTCTCCACCTACCTCTTATTATTATTCCTCTATTATACTCCACATAAAAATTCAACACTCCCGTCCCTTACAGTACTAATGGAATCATTTTCATTATAGCTTTATCCACTCTTCCAATGAATGGTTGCAAGGCTCATTCATCTACTAATGGTTACTTCACCCTATGCTCATGGCCAACATTGCCAGGCATCTTCTGTTATCTTGACTTTGTCATCGGCCATCCTGATCTGCATATACCTCTTTCAGACAGTGCTTGTTCCCTCTTAGTAATCATCTAGTGGTATATTAACCACTCGATCCACTACTGCTACCTATGTTTTCATCGCCACTCAGCATTGAATACTCGACTTGGGACTATCCATATTATGACATGATTCCTCTCGTCCCCTTTCTATATCTTACCTATTAAATCTACCTCGATACATATTGTTGATGGTACATTCTTACCTATCTCCTGTCAAGGTCATTTGTTCAACTTACCTCATTTTTTCATTCCTCACTATGTCCCTAAAATATCAATGGACCTTTTTTGCAAGGTTCACAATATCGGTATCGGAATCGGTATCGGACCATCCCTATGAGTATCGGTATCGGCGATATCGGTAGTATCGACAGTTTCGGATCGGAGTATCGGATTTTTTGGTATCAGAAAACAAATAACTATTAATAAATTATTCACATTTAAAAATATATTTTATACATTTAGGCAGTTTTAAGTATTTCCAGTGTTATTTCGTAGTAGTTCTGAAATTAAATGAAATAGTAGTCACCCTTGCCGATTGGTTTACATGCAATAGATAAATTTTCTTCTTTTACATACTTTTACAACCTTATTATGCTTTAAACCCTTGCTAATTTGTCTTTTTCATTCAATATTTTTTTTTGTGCCGAATTGACCGAAAAAGTGACCCTCAATGTCGTTATATGTCAGTATCAGGTATCAGTCGGTATCGGATCGGGACATGCCAAATCGTATCCGTATCGGATCAGTATCGGCCGATTCTGTAAACTATGCCTTTTTGTCTGTCGACCAACATGCAATACTTTGTTACATTGTTGATATCACCGGTATGCCTCTTCGTATGCCTCCCCTACTGCACGTGATCCTCCTCCCTTGCGTTGCTCTGCATGCAAGCGCCATCTGCCAAACTGTTTAAATACATTTACATTTAAAGATGAGGTTTGACTGGTCTCGTACTTGTTACTTCTTCCATGTAGTATGTTAATACCAGAATGTGCAGCTGTGTGGATGTGTTCTGTGTTCCATCTATATCCTTAAGGGACAATTTCTTATGGTTATTCTGATGTAGCGTGGATTCCAACTCCGAATCCTTTTAGGATTCTTTTTCTTTTGCTTTATCTCTTTTTAAGAGTTGATAAGAATCTTATTTCTTTTAGGACTCTTATTTTGACTATCTTTTATTAGGATAGGTTTTATCTTTATTAGGATAGGTTTTATCTTTATTTGAGTAGGGTTAGGTTGTCATAAAAGCCCTATAAATGTCACCTTCTGTATGCAATTGGGGAACAACTTTTAATCAATAAAATTTTTTCTTTAAAGTTTGAGACTTGTTCTCTTCTTTTGTTGGTCGTGGACATGACTGTTTCGTGGATTCGGAAGCCCCTCGCTTGAGGTTTTCAAGCAACCTTCGTGCGGACCTCTCACAAGGCCCTCCGTCGGAGTTTTTGCGGTACCGCTTCGCTCTCACCAAGCAACGGTGGTCTAGTTATCGTCATCACCGATCGACTTGGTCATTGCCAAGCACAAAGATAAGCCCGTTTCGATATCTCGTTGCGTCAAGTAGTATCAAAGCCCTACAGATCCAGGATTCCGATTTTTCAAAAAAAAAAATTGGAATCCTTGTTTCACAAACAACAATGGTGAAATCCGTCATGCGTGAAGAGTTTGATGTCCTGTCTGGCAATGTAGAAGCCTGGTCAAGCAAAGTTGATGTCCTGTCTAACAAACTGGACAGAGTACTGGGGTGTCTAGAAACCAAATCCAACGATGTGGTTGATATCGCGAGAATACCGCATACAGAGACGGGAGGCACAAACGCTCGTCCTACTACCAGCCGTCCACAAAAGGGATCACAATGTGCTCACAACAGTTTGTCCCCACAGAAGGAATACCGCGAAGATAGCGACGACGATGATTTCTGTAAACCCCCAATATTTTCTAATTATTTTAGTGTTTTAAAAATTAATTTCTATTATATATTTAGCATTAAAGGGGTAGTTGGTATATATATGTGTATTTATAGATATATACATTATATATATAATATGTATGATTGTGTGCTTGATATTTGAAGTGCTACTAAATATAGTCTACAATTATTATAAGAGATTTTTGTTACTTAGTTACAATTTATAGAAATTTTTATGTTTATATATATATATATATATATATATATATATATATATATATATATATATATATATATATATATATATATAGTAGTAAAAAAAATAATAATAATATACAGTGGTGGTCTGCCCAATGGAGGGGGGGGGGGACCGACCACAGTTGTTAAAGGAAGGAAAGGAAAAAGAAAAGAAAAGAAAAAGGAAAAGAAGAAAAAAAATACATGCAACTAATCCCCACATGATGTGGGCGGGTCCCACCCCTACATTGCTTGCTGCGTACAACAGCAAGCTAACCAAACAACACCCGAACCCGTGGGGAATTCCTAATTCATAAACCCATTAGTATTAGGTTTTGTAATAACTTGTTATATATGTAACTTTTTCCACAAGCCTCAAAATCCTAAACTTCCAAAACGAAAGTTGAGGCTGATCATACTCTCTTCGCCTACGAATTCGTTTCACCAGCGACGGAGCTTTGTGCGCGACGAACGGAGTATCGAAAGTCAGCCCCACGTCACCCACGGAGCAGTTTACCCACTCAAGGTACCCTACTTCCCTATGATATAACTTTTTACTCGTAGCACCGATTTTCGATTCGTAATATTTTCTGGAAAGTAGACTTGACTCTCTTCGAGATCCTCCAGGTGGATTTCGAAAACGACCTATCGACTTGCTCGAAAAATCGAGACGAAGTTGAAGAAAAATCTGTTTTCTGCAATACTAAAAACTGTTTAAGACGACAACTTGTTGGCCAATTTTCTTGCTGTACAGTAAAGTACTGTAGGAACTAATTGAAAACAGTAAAAGACCACATAACCGAGATCGCAATGCATCTTCTGGATCGTCGTTACGATTAACGTGTAAAAAGTAAATCGATGTTGAAGTTGAAGAAAAACCTGTGTTATTTTATATAAAATTTAGAATTTTGTCCGATACGGCGTGCGCCCCGACAAACCGGGCGACGTGGTCGCTCGTTATACGCATCAAAAGGCGCGTATGGACGTTGCCGACGTGTGGGAACTGACGGAACTCAGTTTCGTCGTTTGTGCGCGACGAAATCAGTCCGTATCCGTCAAGATACCCCCGTATCGCCAATTTGCAAACTTCGTCCTAACTTCGTGTACAGTCGTCGATTCGAAACGAAACTTGTGCCAACAGGTCCGAATCAAAATTCTGGTCCTGTGTGCCAAGTTTGGTTCGATTTTGAGAATGTCGAATCGGAACCTCTTTTTGGCGGGCCAAACGGACGATTTTATACACGGCTCATCGGAATCCAAAACTAGACATACTATTGAGTTTCTCTCCTCAAACTGAATCCGTAGACATGTAGCTTGACGACTTTAGAGACCATAGACTTCGGCACGCATTTCGGTGCAAAGCGGATCCAACGGCGGACATCGTTTTGACCCGAAATTACGATTTTGTTCCAGTTCCAGAATTAGACTTTTGGACAGGCGTTTCCTAGGTATATCTTTTACACCGAGTGCGTTTTTGATGTTTGTTTCAGCGTCCGGAGTTGTTTGGAGATTGTGACGTTTCTTAGCTGACATTTCGATTACCTGGACTTGCCACTTTGCCCCATCATGCAGGATACCTTGCCACCCTACTCTGTGATTATTATATTCTTATTTTCAGTTATTTTCAGCAATTCTTGTTTCTTGATATTATAAAATTGTACGTCCAAGTCACACTTGGGTGCAAGCGACTATATCGGTCATTTTTCTCGTTTTATTTATTTCTCTTGCATTGACTTAGTCTAGTGACCACCCATTGATGTTGAGGTATTGGTATATCTCATACGGCCTTGACACTTGTTGTATCACGTGATGTGAGTCACATGTAGGACATGCACGTATCCGCATAGTCGGCTGGCCACCGATACGTATGGAGCGTACGACGGATAGGGGTAACTGCCATTAGAGTTGCATGTTAGAAGACTTGGCGATTACTAGAGGTACATGTCAGTCATGGAGATGATGATACTAGGCATTGGGTGGGGAGAACAATACCTGACGTATGGGCTTCGATTGCACTTCCCTTGTAACCCGGAAGCTCCGCTGGAGATACGGGTATGTTTAGCCTCTCAGGTTTGCCACTGTCATTCTTGGAACGTCATGCGCTTGGTCACTGGTGCCCAAGAGGGGACTATACCGGATCCTATATTCAGCCAGGGCTCATGCGTCGAAGGATTGTATCTCAACTGCATATTCACAGTATAATGGTCAGGAAACCGATTGCATGCATACCTTTTTCTCTTATTATATTATCACAGTTTATATGGCATGGTGTTTTTTTGTATCTTGCTACGTCCCTCTGAGGACCTGGTTATCTCTCCAGGGTTAGACGATTTTCCACAGGAGTACGAAGCGGCGTTGGAGCTATGCTACAACGATGACGAGGCAGTACCTTTTGATTTCTAGTCTATTTCTTATCTGAGACAGTTATAGACATTATTTTTACATCTCATTTCTTTCTATTTTGCGGAGGTTGGACTCTGATCTAGTGAGACTATTTTCATAGCTGTTTGGAGTGAGCATGTTCACCCGGCTATCTTTTGATTTTCTTATTTATTTATTTGGACTCTATTATCTTCTGTGTTGAGCTGTGATGAGATTAGATTATATTATTCTGGCCTGTGATTATTTTAATTACAGCTTATGTGCATATATGAGGATTTCACATATTGGAGTATTTTTCGTATATATGCAGCTGGCTTGTTCACGTACTTGGTCCTACGTGTTTTGGGACTGGGGCGTTACATGTTTTTGTGGTGGCCCACGCAGGTCTACGATAATATTGTTGGGTTACATAACTGTGCCCAACAAGCCTGATATAGGAATAGGAATATCTCATCCAGAACTACTACTATCTCCTTGACTTCCAATCTTTTCGAAACTTCCTTGATTATTTAATTTACCTCATATCTAATCTTTCTTAATATCAACCTATCTTCCTCGTGCCAACAGTATGAATCTATGAAGTGGACGCACCATTACCTTGACCCCCAAAGCTGGTGATACGACTACCCATGAGGAGCAGAACCCTCTGATGACTCCGGTGACACCATACCAGCCAGGACCGTCGCAGCCTATTACGACACCGACGATGGTACACCCAGAGATCGCAGCACCCCTAGCCAACCAGACTGGACAGACCACTGCAGTACCCCTAAAAGAGAATGTGCCCTCTACTACACCCTTTCAGCCAAATTGTGTGACTCAACCAGATCAGAGAATCCCAGCTTCCCAGCAAGAATATACGCCACTTCCTCCCCGGTCCCCATCATCCATGCCAGTTCCTTACTCTAACGAGGCTTCAGCGTCAAGGTTCTTGCTAAGGTTATTACGAGTGCAGCAACAACAGAATGAGTTTGCAAGGAGTATTATATCTATAGCCCTAAACAGGACTCTATCTACCTCGCCAGCCTCAGTGCCAGTTAGAGAGACTCAGAACGGGCCGAATAGACATCCCGAAGCACAATAACACCCTAGAGCATCACTATATCCAGATAGGGAGCTTCCTATATGTCGCTTCTGCCATAGGAAGGGTCACCTTATGAAGGATTATCGTCGTAGATTGGGACAGTATATGATTTGCGGTTCCAATTATCACGAAGCCAAAAATTGTACGGGGACACCATATACCTCGCAGCAGGAGCAAGGAGAAGGACTATACCGGGCTCGAGAGAAGCCTACCTGCAACTACTGCGGAAAGAAGGGACACATCAGTAGAGATTGTCGAATCCGTCATGGTTTATGCTTAAGATGCGGATCGAGACAACATATGATTAAAGATTGTCCCGAGCCATGAACTCAAGTGCATGATCAGCAGACTCCCATGCCAACAGTCCCAGCACTTCCCATACCTCGACCGGTTCAGCATGTGTCAAGGCTCATGACACCAACAGTAGGAGCACCACGTCCACCATTACCTCCACAGCAATTGCAGTTCCACAGGGCGAGAGCACAAGGCCCTAGTCAGAAGCATGGGCAGGCCTTTCACTAGCGGTAGAGGGTGCAGAATCCCTGAGGAAATCATAGCAGGTATGATTTTAGTTGCTACGTTCTTGCTACTTGCCTTATTTAACACTAGAGCCACACTGCACTAGTTAATCATAAGCCTAGTCATACATCTTCCATCTTACTCATCCTTTCCTAAAACATAGATCCATTGTTATTCTCTTTAAGTTGTTGATAATGGTAAATGATCAGAACATATGACGACCTCGGAACTGGTATACTACCTTCCCTCAAGAAACTGTGCTATCAATAGGTTCATAACTAATTAATTCTCACTTGGAGTTAGCCGTTTCCATTATGTTACTGCGCAAAATGGGCCTGCATATAGAATTAGAATCTAGGTACCTCATCCACATACTTGACCTCCAACCTTGATTTTCCTTTGAACCCGTTGATTGTCTTTAATTACATATCGCCGGATTCCCGTTCTACCACAAATATTATCCTTTCTCCCCGTGATGATAGACAGGTTAGGAAGATGACTCATACTTGGTATACGCGTTTTATGCTGCTCAAACACGCTATTAGTTGAACTCTTATAAGTTGGGTAGAACGCCTCATGATCTATCACCCTCCTTGTCCCGACGACCTTCTTTAAAGAGAACACTCAGAAGATTACCTAGACTGTGCTTATTAGTTCAATCAAATGCCTTAGATAAGAAACCAGTAGGACAACTGTAGCGGCACGATCATAGGTCGAGTCTTAGAGTTTGATGAACTTGAACTACTTGTGACTTCTTTCAACTATATATCTCGCGTACCTATGTTTTGAACTACAGTGACTAAACACCGCTATTATAGCCTAGATTTTGCAAGCTTTTTCTTTATCAAGCTTGTTCAGGACATGTGTTTATTGGGGACGCCCACTAGCATATTGTCTAATTAGAATCGATGTACTATGGTCTGATCAACCTTAGTGCACACAGTTCGCTCTTCATATGATTATCCCACATGGATTGAGATATAGAAATCCCTAGGATCTCAACCATAACTACCTTGACAACTCACTGGTAATTATTCAATTCGCCCTCGGAACCTCGTATTCGCAATCGATCCCCTCCCTCGAACTCCTTATTGTTCCTCTGCACTTACTAAAAATCGGAAAAACAAACGCTCGTATTGAGAGACGATAGACACATAATGACCCCATAGTTCGCCATACCACCTATGGCTATGAAGGCGATATATGTACAATTGTTTTGTATCCATTCAAAAATTGAAAAGGATCCTCATACTCGATCCATATCTACCATATCTCGTTACCTATTGCCTTGAGTATTATTTTTTTATAATCATAGTCAAGATACAATATTGCTGACCTCATTAATCCTAAAAACCGTATCTTGGCTTCTAGAGTGAGTAGATTGTAAGACTTCTAAATTCTAGGATACACTAGTACAAGTGATTGATTGGAATAAGTTGGTTTACATTAAGGTGTTAACTAGTGGCTCATGAACACCCACTTTCTATTTAGGTCATTTGATGACCCCTACCATGACATCGACATTCGAAGCGCGAGACTAGCTGTTACCTTCCAACGAATTTTATATGCAAGACCTAGACAAGCCTACCTTCATCTAGGCATACCATGTCCCACTCAAACATGTCCCATTGTACTCTATTTTTATGATTTGACTTCCGGATCATGAAGACCAAATATGAACCTTACCATAAAACCAAGGTACTATCCGACTTTGATTAGAGGCCCAACCTCGATTCGGTTCCCTTGACCCAGTATATAGCTATGAACTACTCAAACCCACTACACACATACTACTAGAGTGACCAACAAATTGAGACCCCATGTACTACTTATACACAAAAGTCACGGAATACACATTTTCAGACTTACAACACCTATCTAACCAATTCGACTCCAAACTAGCCAACCACTCAATTCAGAACCTGTACTATGCTACCCTAACCTAGGAGGGGTGGTATAAATTGACTCTAAAGAGATCTTGTCCTGCCTATATAGATTAAACCCAAGGTTCATCCAAAATAAAATTCTTCTATACCTTTTCGACCAATATAATATCTACCATCTTGCTGGAGCATGACCTTAATTTAGCAGTGTCAATCGAATTTTTTTTCCTTATTGTGTTAAGGACCACCCCCAAGGAACCTTGACTCCTTCGAGTCCATGACTATGATCAGAAAGGCCAAACACCCTCATACCACTCCTTAGGAATTATCCTTCTCAGAAGTCTTGTAATGACGATTTTATGGTTAGCCAACTTCTATAAGTTGGATAGAGCTGTGAACCAAGAATACCTGTACATGGAGCCAATTTGGATTTTTTTTATATATAAGATATCCCCCCACTAGAGGCACGATTCGATTCGGAGGACGTGGCAAGTTGAGTCCAAGGTACATCGGGCATTTCGATGTCTTGGAACGTGTTGGAGAGGTTGCCTACAGATTGGCCTTGCCACCGTCGCTAGAGGGAGTGCATGACGTATTCCATGTATCTCAGCTGAGGAGGTACGTGGCGGACAACAATCATGTGCTTGATCACTCCGAGATCACGGTTGGACCGAGTTTGTCGTACAAAGAGCAACCAGTAGGCATTCTTGATCGCCGAGTGAAGGTGTTGCGGAATCAATCTATCCCATTGGTTCGCGTGGCATGGAAGCATCACTCGCCAGGGGAGTCTACTTGGGAGTGCGAGGACGACATCCGAAATCGCTACCCGCATTTGTTCGAAGACGAAGGTATGTCTTGCAGTTAAGCTTTTAAATTACTTTCAATTTCCTTGCATTACATTGATCCCTCGATATTAGTTTAATTTCGAGGACGAAATTTTCTTTAAGTTGGGTAGGATGTAAACCCCCAATATTTTCTAATTATTTTTGTATTTTAAAAATTAATTTTTATTATATATTTAGCATTAAAGGGGTAGTTGGTATATGTGTGTATTTATATATATATATATATATTATATATATATATATATATATATATATATATATATATATATATATATATATATATATATATATATATATATATATATATATATATATAATTATTTTAGTGTTTTAAAAATTAATTTCTATTATATATTTAGCATTAAAGGGGTAGTTGGTATATATGTGTGTATTTATAGATATATACATTATATATATATAATATGTATGATTGTGTGCTTGATATTTGAAGTGCTACTAAATATAGTCTATAATTATTATAAGAGATTTTTGTTACTTAGTTACAATTTATAGAAATTTTTATGTGTTTATATACATTATATATATATATATATATATATATATATATATATATATATATATATATATATATATATATATATATATATATATATATAGTAGTAAAATAATAATAATAATAATATACAGTGGTGGTCGGCCCAATGGAGGGGGGGACCGACCACAGTTGTTAAAGGAAGGAAAGGAAAAAGAAAAGAAAAGAAAAAGAAAAAGAAAAAAAAAAATACATGCAACTAATCCCCACATGATGTGGGCGGGTCCCACCCCTACATTGCTTGCTGCGTACAGCAGCAAGCTAACCAAACAACACCCGAACGCGTGGGGAATTCCTAATTCATAAACCCATTAGTATTAGATTTTGTAACAACTTGTTATATATGTAACTTTTTCCACAAGCCTCAAAATCCTAAACTTCCAAAACGAAAGTTGAGGCTGATCATACCCTCTTCGCCTACGAATTCGTTTCACCAGCGATGGAGCTTTGTGCGCGACGAACGGAGCATCGGAAGTCAGCCCCGCGTCACCCACGGAGCAGTTTTCCCACTCAAGGTACCCTACTTCCCTACGACGTAACATTTTACTTGTAGCACCGATTTTCGATCCGTAAGATTTTTTGGAAAGTAGACTTGACCCTCTTCGAGATCATCCAGGTGGATTTCGAAAACAACCCATCGACTTGCTCGAAAAATCGAGACGAAGTTGAAGAAAAATATGTTTTCTGCAATACTAAAAACTGTTTAAGACGACAACTTGTCGACCAATTTTCTTGCTGTGCAGTAAAGTACTGTAGGAACTAATTGAAAACAGTAAAAGACCACATAACCGAGATCGCAACGCATCTTCTGGATCGTCGTTTAGATTAACGTGTAAAAAGTAAATCGATGTTGAAGTTGGAGAAAAACCTGTGTTATTTTATATAAAATTTAGAATTCTGTCCGATACGGCGTGCGTCCCGACAAACCGGACGACGTGGTCGTGCGCTATACGCATCGAAAGGCGCGTATGAACATTGCCGACGTGTGGGAACTGACGGAACTCAGTTTCGTCGTGTGTGCGCGACGAAATCAGTCCGTATCCGTCAAGAAACCCCCGTATCGCCAATTTGCAAACTTCGTCCTAACTTCGTGTACAGTCGTCGATTCGAAACGAAACTTGCGCCAACAGGTCCGAATCGAAATTCTGGTCCTGTGTGCCAAGTTTGGTTCGATTCTGAGAAGGTTGAATCAGAACCTTTTTGGCAGGCCCGCGACCTACTCAAACGGGCGATTTTATACACGGCTCATCGAAATCCAAAACTGGACATACCGTTGAGTTCCTCTCCTCAAATTGAATTCGTAGACATGTAGTTTGACGTCTTTAGAGACCATAAACTTCGGCACGCATTTCGGTGCAAAGCGGGTCCAACGGCGGACATCGTTTTGATCCGAAATTACGATTTTGTCCCTGTTCCAGAATTAGACTTTTGGAAAGGCGTTTCCTAGGTATATTTTTTACACCGAGTGCGTTTTTGATGTTTGTTTCAGCGTCCGGAGTTGTTTGGAGATTGTGACGTTTCTTAGCTGACATTGTGATTACCTGGACTTGCCACTTTGCACCATCAGGCAAGATACCTTGTCACCCTACTCTGTGATTATTATATTCTTATTTTCAGTTGTTATTTTCAGCAATTCTTGTTTCTTGATATTATAAAACTGTGTGTCCAAGTCACACTTGGGTGCAAGCGACTATATCGGTCGTTTTTTTCGTTTTATTAATTTCTCTTGCATTGACTTAGTCTAGTGACCACCCATTGATGTTAAGATATTGGTATATCTCATACGGCCTTGACACTTGTTGTATCACGTGATGTGAGTCACATGTAGGACACGTATCCGCGTAGTCGGCTGGCCACCGATACGTATGGAGCGTGCGACGGAAAGGGGTAACTGCCAATCGAGTTGCATGCTAGAAGACTTGGCGGTTACTAGAGGTACATGTCAGTCATTGAGATGATGATACTAGGCATTGGGTGGGGAGAACAATACCTGACGTATGGGCTTCGATTGCACTTTCCTTGTAACCCGGAAGCTCCGCTGGAGATACGGGTATGTTTAGCCTCTCAGGTTTGCCACTGTCGTTCTTGGAACGTCATGCGCTTGGTCACTGGTGCCCAAGAGGGGACTATACTGGATCCTATATTCAGCCAGGGCTCATGCGTCGAAGGATTGTATCTCAACTGCATATTCACAGTAGAATGGTCAGGAAACCAATTGCATGCATACCTTTTTCTCTTATTATATTGTCACAGTTTATATGGCATGGTGTTTTCTTGTATCTTGCTACGTCCCTCTGAGGACCTGGTTATCTCTCCAGGGTTAGACGATTTTCCACAGGAGTACAGAGCGACGTTGGAGCTATCCTACATCGATGACGAGGCAGCACCTTTTGACTTCTAGTCTATTTCTTATCTGAGACAGTTGTAGACATTATTTTTACATCTTATTTCTTTCTATTTTACGGAGGTTGGACTCTGATCTAGTGAGACTATTTTCATAGCTGTTTGGAGTGAGCATGTTCACCCGGCTATCTTTTGATTTTTTTTTTTATTTATTTGGACTCTATTATCTTCTGTATTGAGCTGTGATGAGATTAGATTATATTATTCTGGTCTGTGATTATTTTATTTACAGCTTATGTACTGTCACGACCCGCACCCTGTGTAGGGGCACGAGAAGTGGGTACGTCCAGCCTACATCGCAGTGTCGACGGTAGAACGTTGTCCTAGGTTACTATCTAATCAACAACTCACGCAATTATATAATGTACTTGACAAATCTCAACTCCGAACGGAGGATAAGTATGGATATAATGAATCTCAATCACAGTCTAAGAACGATAAGATAACACAGAAGTTTATAACTAAAGACTAAACAACAACATTTATAAACTACTAAATAATAATATCTCAAACAAACTCAAATACAAACTTGTATCTCATGTTTTTACAATTCAAGTTCTAAAACATGAAAACTAAACCAAGTCTACTAGCTAGTCTCCCGATCACTCCTGAGTGTCGGGGCCATAGGTAGCTAAGCCATCTCTTGCTCCAAGGCAAGTAGGGCAAATGTCCTCAGAAAAATCATCTGTAATATTTTCAACAGGTCCAGTCAGGATAGGAACCAGTACAATTCATCAAGAAATTCCAAGTAAATGACAGAGAACTATAAAGCAGTTATAGACAGTTGTATTGATGAATATGGCAGTTTGTACGAGTAATGATGTAGAGAGCAGTTAAGGTACAAGGAAAGTAAGGTAACTAAACAAAAAGAGAAACAGAGCAATAAAAACTGTAAAATAAGATCTAGCTGAACTAGAGTAACATAATGAGTTCAGATGGTACAATATAAGTCGAGTGTAATCCCAATGTGAGTCTAATATAAGATGAGTCGAACCAGTACAGTATGAGTCGAATGTGATTCTAATCATTGTTCTAATAAGGTGAATCGAATAAGGTGATACGAATAAGGTGATACGAATAGTGATTCACATGCTGTTCTAACAATGATTCGAAAAATTTTCCAAGTGTGTTTTAAAATACTTAGTTAGACATGTAAACGGCTAAGGGTAAATCTGGCACATCACACACCTGGCCGGGTGTGGAATGGCTATCGTTCGAATATTATTCACAGGGGGTGGTTCGAATAGTGGGAATGTTCACATGTCTAATCAAGTATTTCCCCGCCCATCTAAAACAAATAAATCCATAATCCAACACATAAGACGAATACAAGTCCAACCAGCAAATGAAGATACGAATATGTGGTTCGAATAGTGATTCGTATGGTGATTCGAATAATAGAGGTAAGACGAGTAAGTATGTGTGTCGTATACATGGATTCAGAAATAACAATACGTGTTTGTAACAGAGAATCACATACAGCTAACTAGAACTGAAGTACAGTAATTGACAAATAAATGAGAGAACTATCAGAGAATGTACTCGCCTGATACTCTGAAAAGAGTAACATAATATCAGATGTCTGCACCGGAGTCACAATGTCCTAAACAGAGTAATATGGGTTATAATATGTGTTTAAAACAAGGTAAATAAAATCTACGATGCAATCTACATGATTTCTGGGTCAATCTAGGTCAAAGTCAACTCTAAGTCAAACCTGGTCAACTGTTTAGGTCAAACTAGGTCCAAGTCAAACTTGGTCAACTCTGGGTCAACCAGAGTCAACATCTAGTCAAACTAGGTCAACTCTAGGGTTTGGTCAACTGTAAGTCAACACTATAACTCTAGGCCTATACACCATACCAATACAAGCCTACTAGTACAATACCCAATGTAATATCTATACACTATATTTCACATATAGGCATCACACACACATTCCATGCTATATAAATATGTAGGAAAACTAGATATATGTAAACATACATATACAAACATATATTGAAAAGGGAAGAAGGAAATTTAGAAAGTGTAATGTGTGTGTGTGTGTTTGGATTATGGAATACAAGTAAGGGTTTCAAGAGCACAAGGCATGGGGTTAACATTTAACCTAACTCAATTATCTCATGTCCACAAATCAGTTAACATATTTAACAGTGAATCAATACTAAAACCCTGAATTCTCAGGTTATACACTATTTCAGGTTTAACACCCTTCAACAGTAAACCAACATTAAACTCAGTTTAATAATTCACGGAAATCCTCAGGTTTTCCCTTCATTAAATCTCAGGATTTCACTTCAGTCCTCCACATGATTATTCTCCTTTCAAAAACTAAGTAAACTATTAATCAATGAATCAAACCACATTTAGTTTACAGGAACAATAGGAATCCCAGTTTTGACCTTTAACAGTGAATCCAGGATTACACTGATTGTTCTCAGATTTTCAGGGATTTCACAATGAATCTCATTTCAGTTTACAACCTTGTATCTCTTAGTTATTGTCTAACAGTGAACCAAATTCTCATTCAGTTTTAACTTTTCAATCTCGGTTTATAGACTGAAATCTCAGGTATATAACTAACAGTTCATGTCTAACAACCCACTGAAATTTGAAAACCAAAAACTGGAAACCCAAATATACATCCAGATAAACATCTAGTTAACAAATACAGTTGAAATTATCATTAAAATCACCTAATACATATGTATAAACTTCTCTTAGCATTGAATCATAGAAATTGGTTTGGAATTTCATGTAATCCCAAAAATCAGTAATTGACCATCCTGTTTCAGTTCACTCCAACATTTACCCATGTGAACTTAACAATATCTAGCATATATCTCATCTCAAGAATAGGCTCAATATATATATTAACTGACAGTAGAAAAGCCCAACTTAAATAGACACTAATACATAACTTTTTCCATTTTGAAACCCAATTTTAACCATCCAGTTTTCTCATAATAAACTCAGATTTGATATATAGGAATTGAACATATGTCATGTATTAGCATTTCAGGAAATCAAAACCTATTTCAGTATTGTATTCATTACAACCTACACATATGAAACTATACTAACCCTAAATCTCAGGTATTACAAACATAGGCAATTCTCAGATTTCATTAATCAGTGAATCTCATATCAATATCATATCAACATTATCATTAACTTCAACCAATCTCATAACCAAATGTAATTTAACAAGCAACTAACATATGTGTAACAAATTCTTAAATCCCAAACTAAAATAACATTCTAAATCAGGAGAAAATGGGTTTAAATCCAACTGACAGTTTAAAAAGAACTCAACTGTCAGTGAAGAACTGACACATGAATTCCCAGTCATTCGAAACCCATAATTAACCATTTAAAATCACAAACAGGTATACAAGTGTGTGTACCATGTGTCATGGGTCTAGGGGGTATGATTCGTGTCCACTAGAGTGGACACGAAGTGTCCAAACGAAATAAAACATTGTAACAGAATTACACAGTGAGGACTGGCTCGTGCACGCATGTCGTGTCCTCGTGCACACGACACGAGTCAAACCAGGACACGAAATCGTGCACCTGGGTTCGCCACATATAGGGCTTCCTTCTAGGACCCTGATACGAGTCCACGTGTCACCGTGTCTAAATGGGAAGCCCGTATCAGTGAGCAAAAACAGTGCGCACTGACAGTGTACAAAACCCGTGCACATGGGATTTCTCCCCCGACACGACACAAGACGACACGAAACTTAATGGGTGTGATGTCAGTCACTGCCCTTTGGTCTGTGCCAAGTGGCAGGCCGCCACGTGGCGTGTCGTGTCCACACGAGATATCGAGTAGCAGGACACTGAACGGGTCAGCGCGTGTAGTGACCCGCTCCGCCCTAGCGGAACGCTGATTCCAAACGGCAAGTGCAACGACTCAAACGAGCCGTCGACCCGAAGAGTTGCTTCGTCCCGATGAAGTATCGATGCGAATCGATGCAAGGCTTACATTGGCCCGACAGGATGAATCCAGACTTAGACTTTCAAAGGCGCGCTCGGAATATCGCTCGGCCGATGCGAACATCGCTAAGGTGGGTGGCTCCGATGAACCCGTCTTTGCTTAGCCTATGCACATAATAATGCGGACACAAACACGAGAATCGCTAGGCGATAACATCTTGCATGCTAATAAATGACCCAACGCACCTAGCTAAGGGAATTATCCCAACTTGTATGCTTGTATAGAATATGGAAAGTAACATGGAAAATACGAGAACTCTCGCTCGCGCTCCATGCTCGTGCTACGGCACAAGCCTACGTTGATGCTTCCTATACGTCCAAACAATCAAACAATGAATGGGTTACAACAATGAAACGGAAAGACTATCAATATAGTCGCACCGTGTAGATTATAGCAACATTGAAAGGCTATGGGACCGATGGGTCGCCAAGGCGACTCCCATACGAGGAGTCGTGTAATGTATAAATGAAAGAGCAAACGAATAAGTGAATCAACGAATGAATACGTGAATGAATCGATGAACTAATGAACAAGTGAAAGAAGGAAAGAAAAGGAAAGGAAAATTGAAAAGATAAGAAAAGAAAGAAGGATTAGCGACAGGTGTGACGGGCACGTGCATCGGGGCTCGCTACCCGCGCTGCACGGACGCCAACCTGGTCGATAACGTAAGAAGGCTAAGGGTTAGCCTAAGGCTCAAAGACAGCCATTAAGTTAAAATGATAATAAAATACGAAATGGTCGTGGACAACGGCACGAGCGAGGGGTGGCGTATGCTGTGACCGTGAAAGGGGATTCCGCGGCATGATCAAAGGGGGGATATGCCGGCCTAGGCGGATCCAAAAGGGGCTTACGGGCTGCTTGGGGGCGGGCTTGGGCACCAAGAGACGTAAGTGCGGGGTATATTTCAAGAGACTATCAGGGTGAACCAGCCGCACGCCATGATAGGTGAGAAAATACCAAGGAGAAAGTCCAGGATGGCTTGTGGTGCCAGCGACCGATGCATATAGATTAAGTGGGCTTTGCTGGTGGCAATCCACGTGCAAGTCCTTGCATTGAAATCAGAGTAGTCTAAGTTAAGAGTTAAATGAACAAGTGCCTACTGAATGACTTGAAATGTGCCACTCCAAAATGATAATGAGTACAAATGAGTTAAAGAATGCGTCTACGTTATGTTATTACACATGAACTGTTGTCTAACTTGGTTTGCTCTGAACAGGGAAGGCCGGACGGTAAGTATGGGTAAGTTGTGCATGTATTTCCATGCGACACTTGAAATCGGTTACACGGGATAGGTTATATCATATGCCATGTAAATGACCCTAAGGCAAGATTAGAAAGACAATGAATGATAGAGATGCACACAAGTAAATGGAACGTGTTCGGTAATGATAGTGATTATGGGCGAGCTAGCCTCCCCACCAGTGCATAACAATGTACTGATAACCCCACAGTCTACTTGCAGGATGCAGGAGACGCCGGCGGGTGCGGAGCTTCAATCGAACGTGCTAAGGCGCGGAGCTATCTCTGGGCCTTGGAGCGTTGCAAGGAGCTGGAGCACCATATACGGGACATAATGTATCGGAACATCGCCATGAATCATTCCATCTTGTAAGCCACTTGGCACGCCTTTTATGTTTCAGAGAGAGAGCGCTTGAGCGATTTGTAATATCGGCCTAGCGTCGCTTGTAAACTTCTCGAAAATCAATAAAAGAGTTCGAATTCGCTTCAACTTGTGTTCATTTACTCTTCCGCTGCAAATGGGGACACTCTGTGCGACTCTGTAGCCTAGCTCAAATCGGCCGTTTCTGGACTTGGCCTTGCACGGGCGCAACCTAGGCCCGTGCGGCATCACGCCTTAGCGAGGACGATCGCTCCTACGGGAGCGGGGCGTGACAGATTGGTATCAGAGCACGGCTTTACGTCCTTGGACATCATTTCGATTCTCTCAGTTTTGAAAGCTCGTGTTGGAAACAAAAGAAGTGTATGCTCTCTCTCGTTGTGCATTGGGATGTTCCATACAATAAGTCTAATATTGCAAAAGCTCGTACGAGTACTCGGTTGCACGGGACCGATAGGCGATGGCCTTTGTGCCACTACGACGGACTTGATAGGCGATGGCCTTTGTGCCGAACCACGACGGACTCGAGTCGGACGAAAACTAAATGCTAAGAGTTAGCAAACGCGAGGCATGCTTGAATAGGCTTACGTTGACGATAGCAAACGGGTACACGAGACTGGAGTATTATTCGAACGGGATGGTTTTGCACGCAGCCTTTTGGCTAAGTTGTACGGAGTATCACGCACCTAGACCCTTTGGTGCAAACGAGTTGCGAACGAGAATAAGTGAGCGTGCAAACTTGAATGTGGTCCGAACGGGATGGTTAAGCGGTACAACTTAGTCCGCGTGTTGCGCACCTCGACTCTTGGGTGCCATCGGGTTGCGAGCGATATCAACGTATCGCTCGATCGAGAACGGAGATACACTTTGAGTGTGTATCGATAGGAACGTTATCGAGTTAACGCTTAAGGCGCACTCGAAGGATCGATTTGGACCTTGAGGATTATTGCGAACGACTTAATGCGTCGCAACGGCACGAACGACTACGCTAGCGATTCGTTGAACGAATCGATAAGACGTCTTAGCGCGTGGCGCAAACGTGATTGAGGATTAGACCGTATGGCTTGAACCCGAGTGGTGTATGTGATAGGTTCGGAGAAGAAAAAGAATGTGATTGAGGACTAGATCAGATGGCTCGAATCCGAGTGGTGTATGGACGTCTTGGAAATAGTTCGAGCGAAATCGAGGATTACGAGTATGTCGGCGAGGCGATGCGGTCGCGCAAAGCCTTAGAACGCGTCACACTTAGTTGGTTGTGACTTCGATTGTCCCGAGCGAGATGTCGCTCGGACAACTTGTCGTTAGACAACGTGAGTTAGAAAACGACTCGGAACGACAGAGGTAAATGAATGGTCTTGATCGAGGAAACTTAGAGGATTGCGCGTACGATCTCGGATTGATTCAAATGAATCGCGACTTGAGTTTGAACAACGATCTTGACCCTAGCTGGAGAGATAGCGGTCGAACTTGATCTTGAATATCGAGGAAATTGTGGAATATCCAACTCGGACAATAGCATCAATGCATGACTCGAAAATCGGTTGCAAAGGAAGATCGTCAGGTTACGCATATCGTCGATGGTATTGAGGCGTATCGAAGATCGATATACGATAACTCGGGGGCACTCCGACTCGGCGAATGACGATCATGCAAATGTCATTGTTCCGTTGGATGCTATACTTGGGTCGTTAAGGATGTGTCGAGGAAAAGATAAACTTGGCTCGAGGATGAATGACGGTCGGACTATCAAATATAGACTTGGCTTGAATGAAAACGGAGTGCTTGGATTTACTTCGTTGTCAACCACAACGTAGACGTTCTTGCCTTATGCGAGCGCAACCCCAGCCTCGCACATGCGTCGCGCCGACTAGGACTATCATCCCGCGTGAGCGCTGGTATGGTGATTCATACAGCGGGAGTGATCGGTACTCGCCTGGCGTGGCAACTCGTATGCTTCGACTTGTGGTTTGACACGAAGGAGACTTGAGGATAAATTGTGTGTTTGAAGAGTTGAACTTGAGGATTGAGTAGGTCCAATCTGCGTATCGAGAATGAGTTAGTCTAAACTCAAACAAGAGTTACGCCCCGATGAGAATGATTATTCCGCGGGAGCGTTGCATGGTGATTCATGAACCGCCGTGGATAATCGGGCTCGCGTGAGATTGGGGCAGAACGTATTGTCGGGCTGGATGACCTCGTAATCGAATACATGAATTGGTTTAGAATTGGTGATTGAACAGATTTGGATGTTGCAGAACGAATGCGTCTATGCGAACTAAGTGATCGTGCTCGATGTTTAGGAATCTGAGTGACACGAGCTTGGGTAGAAAATTCCCGCACCACCGACTTTGGTTTGACCCTAGGATTGGGGTCAGTGTTGGCATTATTGTTGGGGAACTATGATTCCAATCCTGACATTGACTTAGCCTTGAGAATTGGCCTAGCGGATAGGCGAGACGCCCCTGTTGAAGAGTTGCAAACAAAGGATTGAGCTTGAGGATTGACATGGATTGAAAGAGTGGATCAAGAGTAAGAAACCCTGCTCACGAGACTCGGCTGATATGCATATATCTCAGGGACGCTTGAGTATGTGCACGATGCGACTCGAGTGAGAATGACAAACTCACTATCCTGCGGCTTGGCTGAATACATGTATTTTGGGGACGCCTGAAATGCGTACACGATCCAACCAAGTGATACGCTGAGTTCTAGCACGACTTGGGGAGTGAACGAGTGTCGTGAACGTAAAATCGTGCTAGTTAAAAGTTGGTGCAACGAATTGAACCATCGATAGGAAGTTATGCTCGACGATGGTGTCGTTCTTGGTCTTGAATCGGACGAAAATTTCGTAGACTTGGTCGACTCCGCTAAGAAGAAGTCATAATGATTTCATAGACGAAAATGCTTGAGAAGTGAATCGAGTGATCCCGATAATTGAGGTAAACGAAAGTGAGTTGCCTCAATTACGACCCACGCATTTGGCAAAATCCAGCGTGCCTTGTGCAACTACTCCGGTCCCATGACACGAAGAAATAGAAACCAATACGAAGAAACGCTTGAATTGAAAAGATAACATCAAGTCTAAAATGAACGAGAAGCTATTCAATAAAAAAATCGACCAAAACGTATACGACACGGAACTTAGAAAGAAACCGAGTGTCGTTCGATGCCATCGAACGATGATGCATAGGAAATTGTCTAAGGTATGTACACGGTCCGAGTTAAGGAATGGTAGGATGACCTGCACTCAGGAAGTCTCGAGGACGAGACTTGTTTTGAGTGGTGTATTATGTAGTGACCCGCTCCGCCCTAGCGGAACGCTGATTCCAAACGGCAAGTGCAACGACTCAAACGAGCCGTCGACCCGAAGAGTTGCTTCGTCCCGATGAAGTATCGATGCGAATCGATGCAAGGCTTACATTGGCCCGACAGGATGAATCCAGACTTAGACTTTCAAAGGCGCGCTCGGAATATCGCTCGGCCGATGCGAACATCGCTAAGGTGGGTGGCTCCGATGAACCCGTCTTTGCTTAGCCTATGCACATAATAATGCGGACACAAACACGAGAATCGCTAGGCGATAACATCTTGCATGCTAATAAATGACCCAACGCACCTAGCTAAGGGAATTATCCCAACTTGTATGCTTGTATAGAATATGGAAAGTAACATGGAAAATACGAGAACTCTCGCTCGCGCTCCATGCTCGTGCTACGGCACAAGCCTACGTTGATGCTTCCTATACGTCCAAACAATCAAACAATGAATGGGTTACAACAATGAAACGGAAAGACTATCAATATAGTCGCACCGTGTAGATTATAGCAACATTGAAAGGCTATGGGACCGATGGGTCGCCAAGGCGACTCCCATACGAGGAGTCGTGTAATGTATAAATGAAAGAGCAAACGAATAAGTGAATCAACGAATGAATACGTGAATGAATCGATGAACTAATGAACAAGTGAAAGAAGGAAAGAAAAGGAAAGGAAAATTGAAAAGATAAGAAAAGAAAGAAAGATTAGCGACAGGTGTGACGGGCACGTGCATCGGGGCTCGCTACCCGCGCTGCACGGACGCCAACCTGGTCGATAACGTAAGAAGGCTAAGGGTTAGCCTAAGGCTCAAAGACAGCCATTAAGTTAAAATGATAATAAAATACGAAATGGTCGTGGACAACGGCACGAGCGAGGGGTGGCGTATGCTGTGACCGTGAAAGGGGATTCCGCGGCATGATCAAAGGGGGGATATGCCGGCCTAGGCGGATCCAAAAGGGGCTTACGGGCTGCTTGGGGGCGGGCTTGGGCACCAAGAGACGTAAGTGCGGGGTATATTTCAAGAGACTATCAGGGTGAACCAGCCGCACGCCATGATAGGTGAGAAAATACCAAGGAGAAAGTCCAGGATGGCTTGTGGTGCCAGCGACCGATGCATATAGATTAAGTGGGCTTTGCTGGTGGCAATCCACGTGCAAGTCCTTGCATTGAAATCAGAGTAGTCTAAGTTAAGAGTTAAATGAACAAGTGCCTACTGAATGACTTGAAATGTGCCACTCCAAAATGATAATGAGTACAAATGAGTTAAAGAATGCGTCTACGTTATGTTATTACACATGAACTGTTGTCTAACTTGGTTTGCTCTGAACAGGGAAGGCCGGACGGTAAGTATGGGTAAGTTGTGCATGTATTTCCATGCGACACTTGAAATCGGTTACACGGGATAGGTTATATCATATGCCATGTAAATGACCCTAAGGCAAGATTAGAAAGACAATGAATGATAGAGATGCACACAAGTAAATGGAACGTGTTCGGTAATGATAGTGATTATGGGCGAGCTAGCCTCCCCACCAGTGCATAACAATGTACTGATAACCCCACAGTCTACTTGCAGGATGCAGGAGACGCCGGCGGGTGCGGAGCTTCAATCGAACGTGCTAAGGCGCGGAGCTATCTCTGGGCCTTGGAGCGTTGCAAGGAGCTGGAGCACCATATACGGGACATAATGTATCGGAACATCGCCATGAATCATTCCATCTTGTAAGCCACTTGGCACGCCTTTTATGTTTCAGAGAGAGAGCGCTTGAGCGATTTGTAATATCGGCCTAGCGTCGCTTGTAAACTTCTCGAAAATCAATAAAAGAGTTCGAATTCGCTTCAACTTGTGTTCATTTACTCTTCCGCTGCAAATGGGGACACTCTGTGCGACTCTGTAGCCTAGCTCAAATCGGCCGTTTCTGGACTTGGCCTTGCACGGGCGCAACCTAGGCCCGTGCGGCATCACGCCTTAGCGAGGACGATCGCTCCTACGGGAGCGGGGCGTGACAGCGCGCACGCGGTGTGTGTCCAATTTGGACACGAAAAATGCAGTGATTTCGACTCAGTCAAATGGATTCGTGATCTACATATAACAAGCTTTCCAAATATGTAATTTGTTTTGAAAACAAACAATATTGAATTCACTCAAGCATTTCATCAAACACCTAGGATACACTACAACACGTCCGATACGGACACCAAACGGACACAAATTCCACCCAAATTTCGGGGACACCTAGGGGACTCCTAGATCTAGCCCTAAATGCAAAGAAAACCGAAATTTAAATCAATTTAAAGGGTTTTACCTATATGTGCAAAAAGCTTGGAAAAGCTTCAAATAGGGGATTCTTCCTCTTGATGGCAAAAGCTCCAAATTGATCCAAAGCTGGAATTAAACCCCAAAATCAGAAAATAGGAGAGTATTAGGTTCTAATGCAAGAAACTAGGATTAAAAAGGAATAAAAATGGATTTATGGGGATTTTTGGAAGGGGAACAAATACCTTTCTTTTCCAATGTTGAAATGAATAAAGAAAAAGGCAAGCCCTAGCGAATAAATGTTTATATAGGGTGGGGATCCCTATGTGGCTGTTCATAAAGGAAGGAATTAGGGTTAGGGTTTCCTAAATTGGCCCATGGGCTTAAGTTATGATTAATTAAGTCATGAAATCATAAGCCATGACTTAAATTCACTAAACCAAATCCCCTCATTCTAAAACTAATCTCTAATGACTAAAATGAGTTAACTCAAGCTAGACTAGGGTTACCATAGCTAGGGTTAGCTTCTAGGCTAGTCCACTAGGTCTCAACAAGTCAAAGTCAACTAGAATTCACAAATTCAATAAATCGTCAAATAATTCAAATAAGTCAAAATGACCAAATTACCCCTAGGCTAAAAATGATAATTAAATCATCCTAATGACATAGTTAGGCTCTAGGTCATGCAGTCTCTCAAGTTACACTAGCAAGACCTCAAAATCACAAGCCATGACTTAAAACAGTTTTTAAATAGTTTAAAAATTATTAAAAATCACCAAAAATCATAATGTGAAATAAATATCAATAAATAATAATTATAAATACAAAAATTTCAAAAATATCCTCATCTGGAAAACTGGGTGTTACAATTCTACCATCCTTAGAAAAATTTTGTCCTCGAAATTAAGTCGGTCGTACTCCTTCTAGGTCAACCACCCACAATCAAAGTCTCTAAGCAATTTCTAACTCATACAATTTGAAGAATAATATATAGAGTCATGGTCAACCATAGCAGTAGAAATCTAGATGGACTAGTCATATTAGATCAAAACAGTCCCATGGTATCAACATGCAAGCAATATAGGGTGTCCTGCTGGAAAGATAAGGAAGCAACAAATCGTTAAGGTGTGGGACAGTCTACCATCCTATATGAAACTGGTAAAGACAACTAGAAATTAATTATGAAGGCTTACCATTCCAAAGATGATCAAATCGAAAGTTAAGGCACGAGGGTCAATAGCATTGAAATCCAATAATACAATATATAAAAGAAGATTTAGTCCCGACACGATCTATGTTGATCAATTTCAGGATAATCGAAGTTTGGGCAAGATGGAGAACGAGGCCATTGAAGTCTGAGCACGAGTACCCAAGATTTGATATCCATGTCACAATTAAATTAATTCAATTGAATCAGACCCCAAACACTGGATGATAAGGAGGATGACCCAGTCGACTGGTCACGATCAAAGAATTAGAATTTAAAGGATGATGCAAGGATATAGAAATAAGTCAATTTCCTCCCTTGGATAGGGAAACTAAACGTAATACCTTGGGTGGATCTATCAAGTACAGTGCCTTTTCTTTCTGAAATATGTGAAAGGCAAAACAATAAAGAGTTCAAGGACGATACAATTAAGTACAATATGTGGTTCATAGGCGATGGAAATAATTCAAAAGAGAATTACCAAAGCTGTCGTGGATGAGACTCTAGGACAAATTTAACTATGTCTCCCTCCACATTGAATAATATATGAAAAACGAACCAAGTGCAATAGGTTAATCAGACCATCATACACCGGTTCTGATTAGACAATATGTTAGTGGATGCCAGCCCCCAATAAAATATGTCATGATCAAGCTCGAAAAAGATAACCTTGCAAAACTGGTACTAAACTAGCAACATAAGATAGACGAAATATAAGTAAGGATAATGATGAAGGAAGTTAATAGTCTAAGATCCTTTAAACATCAAGGAGTGAGGGTGAATCAAAACAAGAGGAAATGATTTTCAAATCGAAGTTCATAATGAGATTCTCATGGGTCGTCCAGGAATCTCTCAGGTAGTCCTAACTGTGATTGAGTACCTCTCCGTTAAAGCCTATCTCTCAATCCTATCGCAGGCTCGCAGCAGTACAACTAAGTCGCCGTACTACAACGATATCGCACTAATGCGACTCTCGACCTGCATGGGCCACCACTAAAAATGTGTATAGGGGCACGAGAAGTGGGTACGTCCAGCCTATGCCGCAGTGTCGGCGGTAGAACGCTGTCCTAGGTTACTATCTAATCAACAACTCACGCAATTATATAATGTACTTGTCAAATCTCAACTCCGAACGGAGGACAAGTATGGATATAATGAATCTCAATCACAGTCTAAGAACGATAAGATAACACAGAAGTTTATAACTAAAGACTAAACAACAACATTTATAAACTACTAAATAATAATATCTCAAACAAACTCAAATACAAACTCGTATCTCAAGTTTTTACAATTCAAGTTCTAAAACATGAAAACTAAACCAAGTCTACTAGCTAGTCTCCCGATCACTCCTGAGTGTTGGGGCCATAGGTAGCTAAGCCATCTCCTGCTCCAAGGCAAGTAGGACAAATGTCCTCAGGGCAATCATCTGTAATATTTTCAACAGGTCCAGTCAGGACAGGAACAAGTACAATTCATCAAGAAATCCCAAGTAAATGACAGAGAACTATAAAGCAGTTATAGACAGTTGTATTAATGAATATGGCAGTTTGTACGAGTAATAATGTAGAGAGCAGTTAAGGTACAAGGAAAGTAAGGTAACTAAACAAAAAGAGAAACATAGCAATGAAGACTGTAAAATTAGATCTAGCTGAACTAGAGTAACATAATGAGTTCAGATGGTACAATATAAGTTGAGTGTAATCCCAATGTGAGTCTAATATAAGATGAGTCGAATGTGATCCCAGTACAGTATGAGTCGAATGTGATTCTAATTATTGTTCTAATAAGGTGAATCGAATAAGGTGATACGAATAAGGTGATACGAATAAGGTGCTACGAATAGTAATTTACATGCTGTTCTAACAATGATTCGAATAAATTCTCCAAGTGTGTTTTAAAATACTTAGTTAGACATGTAAACGGCTAAGGGTAAATCCGGCACATCACACACCTGGCCGGGTGTGGAATGGCTATCGTTCGAATATTATTCACAGGGGGTGGTTCGAATAGTGGGAATATTCACATGTCTAATCAAGTATTTTCCCGCCTATCTAAAACAAATGAATCCATAATCCAACACATAAGACGAATACAAGTCCAACCAGCAAATGAAGATACGAATAGGTGGTTCGAATAATGATTCGTATGGTGATTCGAATAATAGAGGTAAGACGAGTAAGTATGTGTGTCGTATACATGGATTTAGAAATAACAATACGTGTTTGTAATAGAGAATCACATACAGCTAACTAGAACTGAAGTACAGTAATTGACAAATAAATAAGAGAACTATCAGATAATGTACTCGCCTGATACTCTGAAAAGAGTAACATAATATCAGATGTCTCCACCGGAGTCACAATGTCCTAAACAGAGTAATATGGGTTATAATATGTGTTTAAAACAAGGTAAATAAAATCTACGATACAATCTATATGATTTCTGGGTCAATCTAGGTCAAAGTCAACTCTAAGTCAAATCTGGTCAACTGTCTAGGTCAAACTAGGTCCAAGTCAAACTTGGTCAACTCTGGGTCAACCAAAGTCAACATCTAGTCAAACTAGGTCAACTCTAGGGTTTGGTCAACTGTAAGTCAACACTATAACTCTAGGCCTATACACCATACCAATACAAGCCTACTAGTACAATACCCAATGTAATATCTATACACTATATTTCACATATAGGCATCACACACACATTCCATGCTATATAAATATGTAGGAAAACTAGATATATGTAAACATACATATACAAACATATATTGAAAAGGGAAGAAGGAAATTTATAAAGTGTAATGTGTGTGTGTTTGGATTATGGAATACAAGTAATGGTTTCAAGAGCACAAGGTATGGGGTTAACATTTAACCTAACTCAATTATCTCATGTCCACAAATCAGTTAACATATTTAACAGTGAATCAATATTAAAATCCTGAATTCTCAGGTTATACACTATTTCAGGTTTAATACCCTTCAACAGTAAACCAACATTAAACTCAGTTTAATAATTCACTGAAATCCTCAGGTTTTCCCTTCATTAAATCTCAGGATTTCACTTCAGTCCTCCACATGATTATTCTCCTTTCAAAAACTAAGTAAACTATTAATCAATGAATCAAACCACATTTAGTTTACAGGAACAATAGGAATCCCAGTTTTGACCTTTAACAGTGAATCCAGGATTACACTGATTGTTCTCAGATTTTCAGGGATTTCACAATGAATCTCATTTCAGTTTACAACCTTATATCTCTTAGTTATTGTCTAACAGTGAACCAAAATCTCATTTAGTTTTAACTTAACCTTTCAATCTCGGTTTATAGACTGAAATCTCAGGTATATAACTAACAGTTCATGTCTAACAACCCACTGAAATTTTGAAAACCAAAAACTGGAAACCAAAATATACATCCAGATAAACATCTAGTTAACAAATACAGTTGAAATTATCATTAAAATCACCTAATACATATGTATAAACTTCTCTTAGCATTGAATCATAGAAATTGGTTTAGAATTTCATGTAATCCCAGAAATCAGTAATTGACCATCCTGTTTCAGTTCACTCCAACATTTACCCATGTGAACTTAACAATGTCTAGCATATATCTCATCTCAAGAATAGGCTCAATATATATATTAACTGACAGTAGAAAAGCCCAACTTAAATAGACACTAATACATAACTTTTTCTATTTCGAAACCCAATTTTAACCATCCAGTTTTCTCATAAACTCAGATTTGATATATAGGAATTGAACATACGTCATGTATTAGCATTTCAGGAAATCAAAACCTATTTCAGTATTGTATTCATTACAACCTACACATATGAAACTATACTAACCCTAAATCTCAGGTATTACAAACATAGGCAATTCTCAGATTTCATTAATCAGTGAATCTCATATCAATATCATATCAACTTTATCATTAACTTCAACCAATCTCATAACCAAATGTAATTTAACAAGCAACTAACATATGTGTAACAAATTCTTAAATCCCAAACTAAAATAACATTCTAAATCTGGGAAAAATGGGTTTAAATCCAACTGACAGTTCAAAAAGAACTCAACTGTTAGTGAAGAACTGACACATGAATTCCCAATCATTCGAAACCCATAATTAACCATTTAAAATCACAAACAGGTATACAAGTGTGTGTACCATGTGTCATGGGTCTAGGGGGTATGATTCGTGTCCACTAGAGTGGACACGAAGTCTCCAAACGAAATAAAACATTGTAACAGAATTATACAGTGAGGACTGGCTCGTGCACGCGTGTCGTGTCCTCGTGCACACGACACGAGTCAAACCAGGACACGAAATCGTGCACCTGGGTTCGCCACATATAGGGCTTCCTTCCTAGGACCCTAATACGAGTCCACGTGTCACCGTGTCTAAACGGGAAGCCCGTATCAGTGAGCAAAAACAATGCGCACTGACAGTGTACAAAACCCGTGCACATGAGATTTCTCCCCCGACACGACACAAGACGACACGAAACTTAATGGGTGTGATGTCAGTCACTGTCCCTTGGTCTGTGCCAAGTGGCAGGCCGCCACGTGGCGTGTCGTGTCCACACGAGATATCGAGTAGCAGGACACTGAACGGGTCAGCGCGCGCGCGGTGCATTTCCAATTTGGACACAAAAAATGCAGTGATTTCGACTCAGTCAAATGGATTCGTGATCTACATATAACAAGCTTTCCAAATATGTAATTTGTTTTGAAAACAAACAATATTGAATTCACTCAAGCATTTTATCAAACACCTAGGATACACTACGACACGTGTCCGATACGGACACCAAACGGACACGAATTCTACCCAAATTTCGAGGACACCTAGGGGACTCCTAGATCTAGCCCTAAATGCAAAGAAAATCGAAATTTAAATCAATTTAAAGGGTTTTACCTATATGTGCAAAAAGCTTGGAAAAGCTTCAAATAGGGGATTCTTCCTCTTGATAGCAAAAGCTCCAAATTGATCCAAAGCTGGGATTAAACCCCAAAATCAGAAAATAGGAGAGTATTAGGTTCTAATGCAAGAAACTAGGATTAAAAAGGAATAAAAATGGATTTATGGGGATTTTTGGAAGGGGAACAAATACCTTTCTTTTCAAATGTTGAAATGAATAAAGAAAAAGGCAAGCCCTAGAGAATAAGTGTTTATATAGGGTGGGGATCCCTATGTGGCTGTTCATAAAGGAAGGAATTAGGGTTAGGGTTTCCTAAATTGACCCATGGGCTTAAGTTATGATTAATTAAGTCATGAAGTCATAAGCCATGACTTAAATTCACTAAACCAAATCCCCTCATTCTAAAACTAATCTCTAATGACTAAAATGAGTTAACTCAAGCTAGACTAGGGTTACCATAGCTAGGGTTAGCTTCTAGGCTAGTCCACTAGGTCTCAACAAGTCAAAGTCAACTAGAATTCACAAATTCAATAAATCGTCAAATAATTCAAATAAGTCAAAATGACCAAATTATCCCTAGACTAAAAATGATAATTAAATCATCCTAATGACATGGTTAGGCTCTAGGTCATGCAGTCTCTCAAGTTACACTAGCAAGACCTCAAAATCACAAGCCATGACTTAAAACAGTTTTTAAATAGTTTAAAAATTATTAAAAATTACCAAAAATCATAATGTGAAATAAATATCAATAAATAATAATTATAAATATAAAAATTTCAAAAATATCCTCATCTGGAAAACTGGGTGTTACATGTACATATATGAGAATTCTACATATTGGAGTATTTTTCGTATATGTGCAGCTGGCATGTTCACGTACTTGGTCCTACGTATTTTGAGACTGGGGCGTTACAATTTCAGCCTGCAGGGATTCCATTATCAGGGCCCCCAAACCATCTATGCAAAACAACAACGACGGGACCATCTATACCAACGACGGGGCCAAGGTGGCTACGAAGGAGGAGGTGGTTTCAAAATGAAGATGAATCTTCCCTCTTTCAGCGGTAGACTACACATTGAAGACTTTCTTGACTGGCTCACAGAAGTAGAACGCTTCTTCGAGTACATGAACATCTTCGAAGAGAGGTAGGTTCACCTCGTAGCCTATAGACTTAAGGGAGGCACATCTGCTTGGTGGGAACAACTCGAGCACATCCGTGTGAGAGTCGGCAAAGCTTCTGTACGAAGTTGGCCCAAGATGCGACGATTACTGCGACAAAGATTTCTACCTCCAGATTATGAGCAGATTCTCTATCGTCGATATCAGAATTATACACAAGGTGCACAACCTGTAGCTGACTACACTTGAGAATTCTTCACTCTCGTCCCGAAACAACATGTACGAGACGGATCTTCAACAGGCGACCCGTTATCTTGGCGGACTGAGACAAGACATCCATGATCAACTCTACCTACATAATATATACACATTCAGCGAAGCAATCACCTTAGCAGAGAAGATGGAACAACAAATTGAAAGGTTCAAGAGTCCACAAAACCACTTTGATGCTAACAACCGTGGACCAACAACAAAGAAAGATTGGGCACAAAATCAAGCTGTCAGCTATTCCAACAAGGACAAAGGACCAGCAAATCCTAATTCTCTTCCACCAACTATACCTCAAAGAGGACATGCCTCACAGCAAGTTGTCAAACCTCAACAAACTGTCAATCCATATAGAAAATCAAGAGAAAACAAGTGCTACCGTTGCAATAAAATCGGACATGTGTCCAACAACTGTCCCCTCAGAGCACAAGTTGCCTTTGCTGACTATAAAGATAAGGAGGAGAAAGAAAAACATCCAAGAGAAGAAGAGGTCATTCCCGAAGATGACAGCGAACGTCTAGTGTGCTTCGTTAGGCGGCTACTACTAGTCCCAAAGATTGAAGAACCACCCCAGCGCCACAATGTCTTCCGAACCCGATGCAAGGTCAAAGACAAGTTATGTGACATCATCATTGACAATAGGTGTACAGAGAACATTGTTTCAAGAACAATGGTGGAGAAGATGAGACTGACCAAAGAAGCACACCCGACTCCATACACGATTGGATGGATTCAACATGGCCACAACATACTCGTCTTTGAAGTTTGTCGCATACCTTTTTTCATCGAAAAGTTCTACGAAAATGAAATCATATTCGATATTGTCGACATGGACTCTTGCCACATCATTCTTCCTTCAAGATGGCCGACGCCTCTCTCTTCATCCATTAGCACCGGATGATGTTCCTAATACCAGTCCAGAAGAACAAAAGGCTGTTATGATTGTTGACAGTCAAGAACGTGAAAGTGGTCTTGAGAAGCAAGAAGAACTCGGGGATGAGTTCTTTTGAAGCAGGGGCGACTGATATAGCGTGGATTCCAACTCCGAATCCTTTTAGGATTCATTTTCTTTTGCTTTATCTTTTTTTAAGAGTTGATAAGAATCCTAGTTCTTTTAGGACTCTTATTTTGACTCTATCTTTTATTAGGATATATTTTATCTTTATTAGGATTGGTTTTATCTTTATTTGAGTAGGATTAGACTGTCATAAAAGTCCTATAAATAGGCACATTCTGTATGCAATTGGGGAACAACTTTTAATCAATAAAAAATTTTCTTTAAAGTTTGAGACTTGTTCTCTTTTTTTCTTGATCGTGGACTCGACTGTTCCGTGGATTCAGAAGCCCCTCGTTTGAGGTTTTCAAGCAACTTTCGTGCGGATCCCTCACAAGGCCCTCCGTCGGAGTTTTTGCGGCACCGCTTCGCTCTCACAAGCAACGGTGGTCCAGTTATCGTCATCACCGATCGACTTGGCCATTGCCAAGCACGAATGTAAGCCCGTTCTGATATCTTGCTGCGTAATATTCTTATTAACAGTGGAAGTTTTTTTTTTTGCTTCTGTCATATCAACTTGGGAATGATAAGTTCTTCGAACTGACAAAAATAGTGGGTTGGATTGAAGTTTCTTGCTCTGGTATGAGTAGAGAAAACAGTTATCCTTTCAAAATGACAAATACATTCCCTATTTCTTGTATTATATTCTTGAATAGTTTTATGAAATTGTTAATGCGAACTTTATTTGCCCTTGAGCTTTTTCGAACTTTCTGAACCCAACCTCAAACACTATGTTAGGAGTCGGTGCTCTGTGGTGCCCCTTCTATTTTCATACCTTTTGTTGTCTGTTCATTTGCTCAAGCACTCAGTTCTGCTTGTTAACATTTGCTCAACCCAGCAAGCTGTGAACATGGGAAAGAAGAATATGTCAAACATAACAGAAGAACACAACTGTTAAATCCCAAAAATAATGCTTCAACGGATATGGAATCATAGTTTGACATGTGGTTTGTTTTCCATGTTTATCTTTTTCCTAACTGATTAGTTTCTTATGTTTATCTAGTTCCTAATGCTCTTGTTCTATATAAACAGAGCACTTCTTCATTGTAGAACATAAAAGAAAAAGAGTATTGAAATAATACTCTCTTAGCCTCTATAAAAGAATGAGAGTAAATATGGAATTTTGATTGATCTTTACTGATGTATTCTGAGGTACATATATACTGGGATTCTAGCAACTGATTTCCTATTCTATCTCAACAAATGTACAACCAATTCCTATAATATTTGGTGTGGAAAATATCATTCAACAGAATACAGAAAAGGTTTCAACAAACTAAGACTAAGTCTTCATCTTAATACCCTCCCGCAAGCTCACGATCGGGTACGAACGAGAAGCTTGGTCCTCAAATTTTGAAACCGAGAAGTACCAACAGCTTTGGTAAAAATGTCAGCTATTTGATCGGCAGATTTGACATGTCGAACAATTAGCTCACCTGCTTGAACTTGTTCACGAATAAAATGGTAGTCAATCTTGATGTGCTTCGACCGCTGATGAAAGACAGGATTTGCTGTGAGGAAGGTCGCACTAAGATTGTCACAAAGGATTATGGGAGGACCATGTGTAGAGGCAGCCATTTCCTTGAGAAGCTGTTGAAGCCAAATGAGTTCAGTTGCAGCAAAGGCAATGGCTCTGTATTCTGCTTCAGTACTGGATCGAGCAACAACATTCTGCTTACGAGAAGACCAGCTGACTAAATTGCCCCCAAGGTAGATAGAAAAGCCATGCTGAGAACGACAATCCTCAGGGTCAGAAGCCCAGCCAGCGTCAGTGAAACAAACGAGCCGAGAGTCACGAGCTGGACGGAAGAAGAGACCCGTATCAAGAGAACCCTTAAGGTAGCGAAGAATCCTCTTGACTGCGGCCCAGTGATGATCAGATGGCTGGTGCATGAACTGACAAACCCGATTAACCGAGTATGAAATCTCGGGCCGAGTAATAGTAGCATACTGTAGAGCTCCCACAATGCTGCGATACAGATGAACATCTTGGAACGGATGACCGCCAGAAATGAGCCGAGAACCGGGAACAGCCGGAGAGGCAATAGGCTTGGCCCCCATCATCTTGCTGCGATCGAGGAGATCCAGAATGTATTTCCTCTGAGAGAGTAGAAGACCAGAAGAGCTACGATGTACTTCAATGCCCAAGAAGTAGTTGAGAGCACCCAAGTCTTTCAGAGAGAAGACAGAGTTAAGGTACCTGACAAAATCATCGATGAAGGAAGAGTTGGAGCCAGTGATAATAAGGTCATCAACGTAGACAAGAACATAGATAACATCAGAGCCATGATGCTTGATGAAGAGGGAGGTATCCGAGATACATTGCTTGAAGCCATGCCGAAGGAGAGACTGATGCAACTTCTGAAACCAAGCTTGAGGGACTTGCTTAAGACCATAGAGCGCCTTCTTGAGTCGGCAAACATGCGTAGGGTGTGCAGAAGAGACAAAGCCCGGTGCCTGTTCCATGAAGACTGTTTCATCCAAGTCACCGCTGAGGAAAGCATTGTTGATATCCACATGCCGAAGAGGCCAATTGTGAGTCACAACAAGGCTAAGGACCACCCGAATTGTGGTAGGTTTGATGATGGGACTGAAAGTGTCGAAGTAGTCAACTCCTTCCTCATGATTGTAACCCTTAGCTACCAAGCGTGCTTTGTACCTGTCAATGGATCCATCTGGTTTCTTCTTGATCCTAAAAACCCACTTACAGCCAACAATATTAGAAATGGTGGGCCTAGGGACCAGGTCCCAACTCCCATTAGCAATTAAGGCATCAAACTCTAATTGCATAGCATGTTGCCAGTTAGGGTTCTTTTTGGCTTGGAGAAAAGTTTTTGGTTCAAAGTCAGAGAAGTCACAAGAAATAGAATGTTTGGTAGCAGTATGGGCTTTTGGTTTAAGGGAATGAGTGGAAGCACGAGTAACCATACCATGCACCGAAGTATTAGACGGACGAAAGTAAGAGGGAGCCTGAGGATATGGAATGACAGACGAGGAGACCGGTGGCGGGGATGGTGGGTCCACGGGAGGAGATGGCGGCGTGAGGCCAAAATGAGACGAGGGCGATGGAGGTATAGGTTCTGCCGGTGATGGACTGGCGGAGGCTGCTGGCTGGATCGCCTCCTGAAGCGGCAGGAAGGAAAGATCAACGTTTGGTGATTCCGGCTGATTGGACTGAGAGTGATGCTCAGGAAAAGGAAAGGAAGATTCGTCAAACACAACATGTCGAGCGATATAAGTTTTGGAGGAAGGGACATGATAGCACAAATACCCTTTATGCTTGGTACTGTACCCAAGAAAAATGCATGCCACAGAGCGGAATTCTAACTTGCTACTATTGTAGGGGCGAAGATATGGAAAACACAGACAACCAAAAGATTTTAAAAAGTTGTAATCAGGTAGACGATTGTATAAGCATGCATAAGGGGATTTATGAGCAAGAACGGAGGTTATGGTTCTATTGTTCAAGTAAATGGCAGTGTGAAAAGCATGTTCCCAGAAGGTGATAGGGAGATTGGAGTTGGCTAAAAGAGTCAAACCTTTTTCGACTACGATTCGATTTCGACGTTCAGCTGCACCATTTTTGCTCTGGAGTGTGCGGACAGGAAACCCGATGAAGTATGCCATTGGTTTCAAGAAAGGATGAAACATTACGAAATTCGCCCAACCCCCCCTCCCCCCAATTAGATTGAAAAGTTTTTATTTTAGTGGAAAACTGAGTTTCAACCATCGTTTTAAAGGATTGAAAAGCATATAGAACTTGAGATTTGGCAGCAAGAAAGTATATCAACACAAATTTCGTGCAATCATCAACAAAGAATACAAAATATCGGTTACCATTTAAAGAAGGAACAGAGGCAGGGCCCCAAACATCTGAATAGATAAGATCAAATGGTTTTTCTGAAATAACATGATTAGAGGGAAGATGATGTCTATGGCTCTTGCCTAACTGACATGCCCCACACACAGGCAATGACTTATTTGCAGAAATAGGTAAATAAAAAGCAACCAATTGACGACGTAATACAGACTCGTGAGGGTGTGCAAAACGGTGATACCAACAGGCAATAGAAGCTCGTTCACCAACAAAGACACGTGGACCAGGTGCACGAACTGGAAGCTGGTACAAACCATTGTCAACGATGCCCTTGAGAACTGTCTTACCCTGAAGTATTTTAACATAACAATGATTAGCATGAAATTCAACAAAAAACATTGTTATCTCGACATAACTGACGAACACTAATGAAATTCTTAGAAACTTTTAGAACTACAATAATATCATTTAGAGCAAGGGGTTTAGCAACATTCTTTGCAATTAAAGTAAGATTGCCAGTATGCGTAATAGAAAGGGACTGACCATTTGCGACGACGAGATTGTTGGTGCCATCATACTCAGCCGAGAGATTGAGCCTGGAGATGGCGGCTGTGACATGATTGGTGGCGCCGGAGTCAACTAACCATGGATCTGAGATGGAAGAGGGACTCGCCTGATACGCCGCAAAGGCCTGCTTGCTGGTGGCACACTGGCGGAGAAGATCGACGGCGCGGCGGACGAGTGCACACTTTAAGACCTCCTTCGTCGCTTACGGTTCCAGGAGGAGGTCGAACTCCAGCAAAGGGCCAAATGTGTATGGCTCAAGGATGGGGATCGAGGATCCAAATTCTTCCACTCGACTATACGGGCCAGGCAGAACAGGAATACTATTGGGTCCCTTATCAATAACGACGGGCGGGTCCTAACCGAAGATAATCTGATAGCTAATGAAGCTATTTCATTCTTCAGTGCATTATACAACCAATCCGACTATGCATCCGGTTTTCCAGAGATCATATGTAAACGTATTGTCATGGAAGAGGGTAACGCCATGCTTCGCAGGGAGGTTACTATAGAAGAAATCGAGCTAATTGTCAAACATGCGGATGCCAATAAATCCCCGGGACCTGACGGGTTTAATGCGGGCTTCTTCCAGCAGCATTGGGATCACTTCAGGCTTCCACTCCTGCAGATGGTACAGGATTTTTTCAACACTGGACGAATGCTGAAAGAAATTAATCATACCTTCTTAACTCTGATTTCGAAGAAGGAGGGGGCCACCGCGCTTGGAGATTACCGTCCAATCGCGTGTTGTAATTTTATATATAAAATTATCACTAACCTTATGGTTTCCAGAATGCAATGTTTGATGCAGGAACTTATCTCACTTAACCAATCGGCTTTCATCAAAGGGAGAGCAATAGCGAAAAATTGTATGCTCGCACATGAGCTTGTCCGAGAATTCAACAAAGCGGGCGGGCAAAAAGGCTGTATTAAATTGGACCTGCAGAAGGCGTATGATATGGTGAACAGGGAATTTGTATGTGAGGTGCTACGAAGTATGGGATTTGCCAAATGGTGGGTGGACAGGATTCGGGAGTGCATCACCACGCCTACATTCTCTATTCTCATCAAAGGTCAACCTGTGGGATATTTCGGGAGCAACCGCGGACTGCGACAAGGAGATCCTCTCTCCCCGTACCTGTTCACGACCGTCATGGAGCATTTTACTTGCAAGATGGATCTTGCAGTTATCAGGGGTGATATCCGTCCTCTCTATCATCGTATCTCTCCGAATATTTCTCACCTGATATATGCAGATGACTTGTTGCTATTTATGGAACCTACGGAGAGCGGCTTCCGATCACTTAACTCCATATTAGAGGAGTTTAAATCAGTTTCTGGACTTCAACTTAACAAAGATAAGAGCATGCTATATGTTAATAAAGACTGCCCCCAGAGGGACAGGTGGCCAGAAATACTACAAATTGGCTTAGGCCATCTTCCGGTTAAGTACCTCGGATTGCCGCTATCAATTACTGCTGTTCGGGATACTGATTGTTCGGGATTAATCCAGTACGTAAATAATAGACTAGAAGGCTGGCAATCGCAGGTGCTATCATTCGGAGGCAGGGTCGAATTGGTGAGAGCGGTGATACTAGCAATCACAATGTACTGGATGCAAGCGCTTTACATACCAAATAAAACCATAAAGAAAATCGAAACGCTGTGCGCCAACTTTATATGGAGAGGAGGGCTACATGCAATCTCATGGGAAAGCCTCTGTCGAGAGAAGGAAGAAGGAGGACTGGGTCTTCGTTCATTATGGGTACTACGGGACGTTGCTACCCTGAAACTAGCTTGGAGGTTCTTGCAAGGTAAATCTCTGTGGGCTCAATGGATGAGAAGCAGGTATGTTCGCTCGGGTAACTTCTGGACTCAAGATATAGATAATAACTTCTCTGTGACTTACAAAAATCTGTTACGGAAAAGAAATACTCTGAAGAATCTCATCACCTGTGTAATCCACGATGGAAGAAGCACAAGTCTATGGTTCGATCCCTGGATTCAGCATGAGAGTCTTGTAGATAAGCTTGGATGGCCCACGTTTGAGTTGGTTGGGACTAATGAATATGTGAGTGCTCTTATTAATAACAACACTTGGGACTTAACTTCCCGCCAGGAAAGCAGATGGTTCGCAGCAGAAATTGGTAGCATTCAACTGAATACGACATTAGAGGCGGACGGTTGGAGCTGGGATAATTCGGCAGACGGTGAATTCCATGGCAAAGTAGTGTATGATCAGACTCGGCCTCGGCATAACCCGGTGGACTGGGCCGAGGTCATATGGGTGAAGGGGGTGGCAGTTAAATTCAAACTATGCCTTTACAAAGGTATCCGCGGTAGACTGTTAACGAAGGATAGACTGAGATCCTTCAGGATCCAAATTAGTAACCCAACGTGTCCATTATGCAAGAATGCAGGGGAGTCTAGTGACCACCTATTTTTTACGTGTCCTATCTCATGGCACATATGGCAACACTACAGAGAGGAGTTGGGTCTACCGGACAGAGCTTATGAGGGCCTCCAAATAAATGTGGATGAGATTCAAAGTTTGAAAACCAAGGGCATGGTGATAGGGGTGAGCATTCGGTTTATTCGGTTTAAACCGAACCGAATAACCCAAAACCGAATTGGACCGAAACCGAATAAG